>CM077153.1:247097807-247173989 GCA_039583875.1 Platanthera guangdongensis
TCTCATAGAATCCTTTGATGAGAGATCACTCAAAACTCTTTCCTCCAATACGAGTTCTAAGTAAAATAAAGAGAAGATTTGCAGTTAACCAATTAGCGGGAGAACGCCGAGCTTTCCGTCGCACGGAAGATCGGGAAGAACGTGACCGCACCTTGCTATTCCACGACTGCTAGGTCCGCGCCAGGAAGAGCAACACCAGCGACGATCGCCGGAGAGGAGGAGGTCGACGGAGCGAACACGGCGCGGCGAATACTTCCGTCGGCGGCGGGATTCGGGATCGGCGGAACGAGCGGAACGCTTCCGTCACGCGATTCGATCAGCACGCAAGGAACAGAACTCATCCCCGAAAACCCTAAGTATTCTATTTATACCTAATGTATAAAATAGACTTAGGAGTGTCGCTATCCGCAGACCACCCAAGAATAAGGGTTCCAGAATCGGCGAGAATCACCAGCCGATCGGTGAGAACGATCGTCGAGAATCACTAGGATCGGCGAGTATCGGCTAGGATCCGGCGATAACCAGTCGGCGAGAATCGGTCGGCGAGAATCACCAGCAGATTCGGCGAGAATCAATCGGCCGAGAATGCCCGATGATTCACGTCGAATCGTAGGTTGACCATTCTCGTCGATCGTCGAGAATCACCGACGATACACGTCGAACAGGAGTCGACGATTCTCATCGATCGCGAGAATCTGAGTACACTACTCGACGATTCTCGTCGATCGCAAGAATCCGAGCACCAATCCACCAAGGCAACACTTGCCAACCCGACTCTCCTTTAAGGCAACACTTTGCCCACAACCCCATTCAGGTCGGTGATTGGTAACCTTTCCAACACAGTCAATCATTCCAACTTCTCCACATCTCTTATGTGCGACCCTGCAGGCTCATATCGCCGTTGGCAGTGAGTGAGATTACATGTTTGACCACTTCTAGATCACCATGGTAACTCCAACAGACTCCCACTTGATCTTGAAAGTATCAAACCAAAAACCTCTTAAACAATGAGCGGCATCTAGCAATGCATCATTGCTCCCCAAGCAATAAGAGTTTATAACTCATAAGCCTTTATGACCAATGTATCAGCATTGTCTTTGTCCCTTTGTCCCTTACATCCGGAAAGAACTAGAGGCATGGACCGTGTCACCCTCGTAATAGCTCAATCCAAGTTTCTTGATCCAGGACGGACTTCCAGAGAATGGTGAGTCCAATATCACATATTGACTCAACCAAGCATGGCCATGCATTTCTCAGTCCAGTTCCATCAAGGGGCCCATGGATGCAACTCCTGTCATACAGGAGGACAAATCCCATATCTGCTCACACACAAACACCCAAATGATTCGTAACATGCCCAACAACCACCCTTATCATCAACCTTTCTCAAGGAAGACTTTAGATGGCATCAAAGCACGCTCTTCCTCACTTGATGAATGTTGTGACTTCAGGTCAAAGGACCACAACACATTGTCAATTGAGACCTACTCGTGACACGATTGGATGACAATCCACAGAGTAGTCTCAGGTTGGTCTGTCCAGTACAACTTGTTCACTAACAAGTACCCACGTGATGACTTGATATCACAATATCATGACCTGTGAGAACCGGTCATCAGTCAACGCACGTGCTAGCCTCATGTATCATCATCACCCTTAGCTTCTATGATGATACTCGACCAGGGACCTTTAAGAATGAAGCTTCAAATAAATCATAGGCTCTCACATTCAAGTCACGTACTTGATGTCCCATGGAAGCGAACATTCTAAGGGTATCTATTATGTTAACATTTAACTATCACATATAGAAAAATTCATAATAAAAGAATTTGTCATTAATTGTAAGAGAAAAACTAGGTACAATGTTCATCATATGAACAAATAGCCAACAAAATACATGTTACATGCAATCCACAAGATTCTCGCTAGAGTTGATCATTTAGGTATCGTATACCCATCGATCTAGTATGACCATCATGCTTTCTCTGCGCGAGAGGCTTTGTCAGCGGATCCGCAATATTTTCCTCAGTCGACACTCTGCAAATGTTCACATCTCCTCGTTCGACAATCTCACGAATAAGATGAAACCGCCGAAGTATGTGCTTGGAGCGCTGATGGGATCTAGGTTCCTTAGATTGTGCAATTGCACCATTGTTATCACAGTAGAGAACTACGGGACCAACAATGCTAGGAACTACATCAAGCTCGCCGATGAATTTCCTAATCCATACAGCCTCCTTCGCCGCATTAGCTGCGGCGATATACTCGGCCTCTGTTGTAGAATCAGCAACTGTCTCTTGCTTGGAACTCTTCCAGCTCACAGCTCCTCCATTCAGGCAAAACACAAAACTGACTGAGACTTGGAGTCGTCATCTCTATCAGTTTGGAAGCTAGCATCCGTGTAACCACTTACAACGAGCTCTTCCTCTCCACCATACACCAAGAACACATCCTTAGTCCTTCTCAAGTACTTCAGGACATTCTTGACTGCAATCCAGTGACACTCAAAGCAAAGAGAAAGGACGTCGGGTCGAGTACATAACATCGCGTACATGATTGATCCAATTGCCGAAGCATATGGAATCAACTTCATGCGGTCCTTATCTTCACAAGACTTTGGACACTGGTCCTTAGAGAGATTCACACCATGAGACATGGGCAAAAATCCTTTCTTGGACTCAAGCATGTTGAACCGCTTCAACACCTTTTCGATGTACGTACTCTGGGTCAAACCCAGCAACTTCTTCGATCTATCTCTATAGATCTTAATACCGAGTATATAAGTCGCTTCACCCAAATCCTTCATTGAAAAGCAGTTCCCTAGGTTGTTCTTAACAACTTTCAGGGTAGGAATGTCATTCCCAATCAACAGTATGTCATCTACATACAATATCAGGAAGACAACAATGCTCCCACTGATTCGCTTGTAAACACAAGGCTCATCTTCATTCTTGATGAAACCAAACTCTTTGATTTTCTCATCAAAACGAAGATTCCAACTTCGAGAGGCCTGTTTTAGTCCATAGATGGACTTATTCAGCTTGCATATTTTAGTGGCTTCATCTGGGGATACAAAACCCTCGGGTTGTGTCATATACACTTCCTCAAGGAGGTTTCCATTAAGGAAAGCCATTTTGACATCCATCTGCCAGATCTCGTAGTCATAATACGCAACAAAGCAAGCAATATCCTTATGGACTTTACCATGGCAACAGGGGAAAAGGTCTCATCATAGTCAATACCATGAATTTGCTTGAAACCCTTAGCCACCAGTCGCCCTTTGAATGTCTGTACATTCCCATCCATGTCGGTCTTCTTCTTGAAGACCCACTTGCACCCTATGGGTCGTACCCCTTCAGGTGGTTCCACCAAGTTCCAAACTTGGTTTGCATACATGGAGTCCATTTCGGATTTCATAGCCTCAAGCCATTTGTCGGAGTCCGGTCCATTCATAGCCTCTTGGTAGGTTGCTGGCTCATCATCATGATCCATAAGCAACACATTACCTTTTGAGACACGAGAAATCCATATCTCTCAGGCTCAAACCTCGGTCTACCAGATCTACGTAGGACTTGTGTTCCCTGAGCAGGTTCTCTAGCTACAACATCTTGTAGTCCTGTCTCAGAATCCAATTCCGGTTCATTCACTACATGTGGTTCTTGAACTTCTTCAAGCTCTACCTTTTCAGTCTTTCTTGATAAGAACTCTTTCTCCAAGAAGACACCAGTCCTTGCGACAAACACTTTGCCCTCAGACGGTAGGTAAAAGTAATACCCTTTCGTTTCCTTAGGATATCCCACCAGATAACATTTATCCGATTTGGGTTCCAGCTTGTCAGGCATTTGACGTCTCACGTATGCCTCACAGCCCCAAATTTTAATGAACGACATACTAGGACGCTTCCCAGTCCATATCTCATATGGTGTCTTTAGAACCGTTTTCGTTGGAGCGCGATTCAATGTCATTGCAGCAGTCTCTAAAGCAAAACCCCAAAAGGAAACAGGCAAGTCTGCATGACTCATCATCGAACGTACCATGTCTAACAGAGTACGATTTCTCCTCTCAGACACACCATTATGTTGTGGTGTTCTAGGTGGAGTGAGCTGTGATACAATACCACACTCTTTCAGATGATCACGGAACTCATGACTCAGGTATTCGCCACCTCGATCAGATCGGAGTGCTTTAACCCTTTTACCCAACTGGTTTTCTACTTCATTCTTGAACTCTTTGAACTTTTCAAAGGTCTCGGATTTGCACTTCATAAGATACACATATCCGTATCTACTGAAATCATCAGTAAATGTAACAAAGTAGAAATACCCACCTCTAGCCATGGAACTCATGGGTCCGCATACATCACTATGTACAACACCAAGAGATCCTCAGCCCTCTCAGTATAACCAGTGAAAGGAGCTTTAGTCATCTTGCCTAACAAACAAGATTCGCATCGCTCAAATGATTCATAATCAAATGAGTCCAAAAGTCCATCTCTATGGAGCTTGGATATGCGCTTCTCGTTGATATGGCCCAAACGACAATGCCAGAGAAACGTAGGGTTCGAGTCATTTGTTCTTAGTCTTTTATTATTTTCTACATTACAGATCAGATGGTCCAAGTTCAAAACATAAAGACCATTAAACAATTGGGCTACAGCATAACAAACATCATTCTTAAATATAGAACAACAGTTGTTCTTAATTATAAAAGAAAATCCAATCATGTCCAAACATGAAATAGATATAATGTTTCTAGTTATGGCCGGAACAAAATAACAATTATCTAGTTCTATTTAAGCCCACTGGCAAAGAAAGACGGTAAACCCCTACGGCTATAGCAGCAACTCTTGCTCCATTGCCGACGCGGAGGTCCACCTCCCCTTTACTCAGCAATCTTCTCCTTCCAGTTCCTGCACATTTGTACAAATGTGAGAACCACATCCGGTATCCAATACCCAAGATGAAGGAGCAGAAAGGTTTATCTCTATAACGTGAATATTTGAAGTAGAAGTCATACCTCCCTTCAATTCTGCAGACCTTCAATGTACGAAGGACAGTTCCTCCTCCAATGACCAGCCTTGCCACAGTGGTGGCATTTCCCTTCCTTCACCGTGCTTTTCTTTTTCATCAGTGCAGAAGACTTGGGCTCAAGATATGACTTAGGTCTCACCTTCGTCTTCTTAGAGCCCTTGGCCTTGCCCTTGCCCTTATGCACCATCAGTATGGGACTGGCAGGCTTGGCCTTCTTCATATTGATTTCGGCAGTTCTCAACATGCCTAGGAGTTCGGGCAGTGTCTTGTCTATTTCATTCATGTTGTAGTTCAAGACGAACTGCTCATAACTGTCCGGCAACGATTGCAGGATCAGATCTGTGGCCAACTCTTGACCAAGAGGAAAACCCAGCCTTTCAAGGTTCTCTATATACCCAATCATCTTGAGTACGTGAGTCCCTACTGAGTCTCGAACTCCCATCTTGCACTGAAACAACGCTTTTGTGACGTCGAACCTCTCTTGACGAGCCTGCCCTTGAAACATTTTCTTGAGATGCTCGTCAATTTCCTTGCACCCCATGCTCTCATGTTTCTTCTGAAGCTCAGAGTTCATAGTGGCAAGCATAAGGCATTCGACATCTAAAGCATCATCAGTATACTTCTTATAAGTATCCTTCTCAGCACGGGAAGAGTTCCCGGTCGGCACCTCGGGGGCTTCTTCTTCCAAGACATAGAGCTTTCGCTCTTGCCTGAGAACAATTCTCAGGTTCCTATACCAGTCCATGTATTTGTCCCACTGAGCTTATCCTTCTCAAGGATGGCTCTCAGAGACAATGTGGAGTGTGAAACACTTGCCATGGAATTCTACAAGAATTTATGCAGAATAAAATCAGTACCAAAATTTCAAATACAATTTATTTTTATTTTTTTTTAATTTGACTTCAATTAAAACACTCCCACTATTTTATTCGAAATGATAGCCCTCACTAACAATTCGGAGAGTTCATGCGAGCTACTCTCTTAGTGGACAAGATCCGTATTTCACCAACACAATGAGTCAGCTTTGGCTTTCCTCTCACGATGCGGTTATTTAGGTAGGCAACGCTTGCCAATTGCATCCTCATGCAATTCTTGTATGGTTGGTGAATAACTCCTTACTCGCATCCATCATATGGTGCATGCCAACCCTATGCCTCTAGGCACTCAACTTTGAGGTCACCTAGTTAAGATGGACCCGATGTCGACAGTGGTATATCACAATTATCCGCTCGCACCCTTACCAAGATAGATTAATGCACCTTGCTTTGGCAAGCCCACACTTCATCGATCGATCGAGGCAGGAAGAGTGTCATCCATCGGAAGGCATCCGAACACTTAATATTTGATGAAGGGATTTTAATTATAGGTTAACAGTTAACCATGATCAACATTTGATCAATGTGCACATCCAGGAAAAACAATTTATCTAAAACCACATGCATCTCTCATGTGCACAACCTGACACCATCAACATTTATAGAAGGAAGGGCTAAATCTGAACATCCGGAAACTTCCAAATCCCCAGATTTACATGCATTAGACAAAGGCAAAGATAACTCAACTTAAAGCAGTAGACAAGCTCATCTCTCTATGTTGGATTCAAAATCCAAAACAAAACTGAGGGATGGTTACTGCTAAGGAGACGATAATTTCTAACAATTAGAAATTCACACGAAATCCCAGACGTTCTTGGCAGGGAACCAAGACTAAATCTAGACATTTAGAACACTTCTAAATCCCTAGGTTTACACGCACTGGATAACATAACTTCCATACAAAATCATGGCCGACAACCTCCCTCTGTTACCACTGTTGGGTTTCTCTATGAGGATGGCACAACGCTTGTGCACGCAGCGAAGAATAAAACATCAAGAAACCCAAAAGAGATGGGATTGTGCCATGACAGTTGAATCAAGAAGTAAACACACAACTATACAAAATTACCTCGGTTTGGCGTTGAGTCACACTCAACGGAGATGCTCCAAACTTCGTATTCCTGCTGGTGCGTGTTCTACGTGGAATAATATCCACGTCTCTGCAGAAATCCACACGAGCGGGAGAACGCCGAGCTTTTCGTCGCATGGAAGATCGGGAAGAACGATGACCGCACCTTGCTATTCCACAGACTGCTAGGTCCGCGCCAGGAAGAGCAACACCAGCGACGATCGCCGGAGAGGAGGAGGTCGACGGAGCGAACACGGCGGCGGCGGAACACTTCGTCGACGGCGGGGATTCGGGATCGGCGAACGAGCGGAACGCTTCCTCCGCGCGATTCGATCAGCATGCAAGGAACAGAACTCATCCCCGAAAACCCTAAGTATTCTATTTATACCTAAAGTATAAAATAGACTTAGAAGTGTCGCTATCCGCAGACCACCCAAGAATAGGGGTTCCAGAATCGACGAGAATCACCAGCCGATCGGTGAGAATCGATCGTCGAGAATCACTAGGGATCAGAGAGTCTCGGCTAGGATCGGCGAGAACCAGTCAGCGAGAATCGGTCGGCGAGAATCACCAGCAGATTCGGCGAGAATCAATCGGCGAGAATGCCCGATGATTCACGTCGAATCGTAGGTTGACGATTCTCGTCGATCGTCGAGAATCACCGACGATACACGTCGAACAGGGTCGACGATTCTCATCGATCGGCGAGAATCTGAGTACACTACTCGACGATTCTCGTCGATCGGCGAGAATCGAGCACCAATCCACCAAGACAACACTTTGCCCAACCCGACTCTCCTTTAAGGCAACACTTTGCCCACAACCCCATTCAGGTCGGTGATTGGTAACTTTTACCAACACAGTCAATCATCCAACTTCTCCACATCTCTTATGTGCGACCCTGCAGGCTCATATCGCGTTGGCAGTGAGATTACATGTTTGACCACTTCTAGATCACCATGGTAACTCCAACACTAACAGAATGATCAAAATATCTCTCTGCATATGATTAAGGGTCTGTTTGGGACAGCTCTGGCGGATTGAAAAACTGCTGTCCGGATAGAGCTGTTTTGAAATAGATTTCTGGGGAGCAGTTTTAAAACTGCAGGGTGTTTGGGTGTTATGTGCAGAAGTGCGCTTTGAAGAGTGATTTTCTCTTTTTGTTCTGTTTGAAGAAACAGCTTTTGGAAGCTGTTTTTTGTAAAAAACGAAAATACATAAATATTTAAAAAAAAACTGATAACATGTGTCTTTTACATAGTTGTAGCAAATAGAAAAAAAAGATCTTGCAACGTCCGGCGACTCCTTTTTTTCAATCCTTTCATCTCACCTGTTCGAAAATAAATTGATAGAATCAAACTTTTGATATTTTTAACCCTTTCAATTTTTAGTAAGCGTTGGATCGAATTTTTACCTGCGCGCGCTGTATATCTCTTCGGCAATGTTATCTCGTACTGTAGACATATGTTCTTCTCCAGCAGCATCTCTGCATATCGCTTTCAATTTCATCATCTACCGCAGGTTCCTCAGCCTCTAAGGGAACGAAAGAAGACTCATCAGCATCACAAGCTTTAAACTCAGGGTCCCAGCGAGAAGGATGTCTCTGAATGAAGTTATGTAGGGTCATTGTCGCTAGCACAATGGAACGTTGTTTCTTGAAGTTGTACTGTGGCATTTTGCTCAAAATGTGTCACTTCTTTTTCCACACTCCAAACGTTCGCCGATCACACTACGAAGAGATGAATGCGCTTATTGAAATGTTCTTGCCTTCCTTGTACAGGCCGACTCCCATGGGCAAAGTCAGCAAGTGATATCTTGTTTCTGGATACGGCTTCAGATAACCTTTTTTAACGGGTAACCAACATCCACTAAATAATATTTACCTGCATTTATTTGGTTTGTTAAGCAGGTAAACATTATGAAATACAAACAATTTGAATGAATGTAAACATATTGATTATGATACCTTGTGGGGGATGCGGAAAGTGCAATCTATCGATCGGCCAATGCCCGTGCAAAGATGCGACTATCATGAGCAGATCCTTCCCATCCAGCGAGGGCAAATGTAAAGCACATGTTAAAATCACAGACTGCATTACATTTTGGGTCGTCGTGCCATGACGTCCTATGTATCGTACTTGATCTTCTACGGGTATCCTCGCATCAACATGTGTACCGTCAATGGCACCAACGCAATCCTTGAAAAATGGCATGTAACGAGGATCATACCTTATCTCACCCGGAATCTCTCTGAATTGACAGTCAGTAGGCTTTATAACATCAACTGACAGTAACAAAAGAGATCTAAGCCCTTTCGAGAAAAATATCTACTTATTGTTTCGGTCGAGTGCTGGAACCGTTCTTTCGTCAATCTAACGGAACCGCCTTATGATAAGATATACAATGTAATCCCTAGGATTTCTCATGAAGACGTCCGCTGTGATCCTTGAAGTTCAGCATCTGCTTCTAGTTTATGGAGTAAAATCTACCGAAAATGCGTTTAGACATCCTAAATGCGTCATGTATTCTATCTGGATTTCCTTCTAGTAACTCTTTGATCCATTTCGAACCAATTTGGGTAGATGTCGTGCATGGACGTGTATCTCGAACATGATAATTCATCCTCTCGATCGATGACATAACTACACTGCAGTATTCTATATATTGTCTCCGCTCTGGCGAAAGACTGGTTGAATCCCCAGAATCTTCAGGGGAGGAGTCATGCGCTTCCATTATTAGTACCTGCATTTGAAGCATAATAAAACATTAACATTATATATATGCGAAGATGATAACAAAAAAACTATTACAATGTAATCTAGTAGTACTCAAAATAGATGGACGACATTAAAAAGTAAACATAAACATTATAGTGTTTTACATGCAAAACATAAAAGGAGATTTCGATCAAGGTAAGCTCGTATCACTGAGCCTCTTCTCGTACGCCTTCATAATCCACCAAACCTCATATCTTCTGGGATACTCATGAAGATCTCTCTAGTGGTCTTGTCCCTGATGTGCTCGAGAGCAAAGTAATATAGATCCAGGTTTGCCCGTAGCTCTGGGCTGCTGGAAATCAACTCCACAACCTCTTTGACCGTGACAACTGGCGGCGGCTTCAATGCTAGAGTGGATTGATGTAAATCTGACATCAGAGAAAATGTCATTCCTTTGTTCCTCCATATCTTCCTTTTTTTACTCGCCGAGGAGGACGCATTCCCAGGAGGTGTTGTAGCTCCCCGTACTCTTCAGGTCCACCTTGATTGTTCTCCATGTTATCTGCCACATCATCATCTTCCAACTGGATCCTCCCCACATCAGGTGGCAAACTCCCAATTGAAGGAGCTCAAGAGTCTTCTCCAGTTGCGACTACCTGACTGAACATAGTATTCAATTTCTCCTCCAACTCCGGTGCAATACCTCAGCACCGAAATTTTTTCGCCGCTGGAACAACTGTTGTAATCAATGTATCAATGTTAAAATATGGAAAAATATGAACTAATTTATTGAAATGAAACTTGAATTTGATCGGACCTTAATCTTCTCTGCCCACCATTCCTCTGAGGCATCAATAGTTCTCTTCTCTGGATCCCAGCCTAAACCAGTCTCACCATGTTTCAGTTCCTTCCATAACTTACAATCCTTCTTCAGATGATCCCATTTATTTTCATTTGCATTCGATCGTAGCTTTTCCCCGTGCGTTCTTTAAACCCTGTAATCAGATTTTTCCACCCTTCCTTGCTGAAGTGGGTGGTTGGCCGATTCCCCAACCAATCTCTTTTATGCAGAGATCACAAAATAAAGTCACTTCACCTGACTCCCAACTCGCTACGATTCCTCCTTCCTTTAATTTTACCATTGTACTATAAACTAATCAAATTAAAATAAGAACTACTAATAATACACATGTACACAAAAAAAACAAACACACAACACACACACACATTCACACATAGACAAACAAACACTGATATACACACATATATACATACCCAAACCCAAAAAAAACACACAACCACACACACTCATATACACATACACACATAATACACACATAATACACACACACACACACAACCATACACTTTTCATATACATACCCAAACCCAAAAAAAAAGCACACACACACACACAATCATACACACTCATATACACATACACACACACACACACATACAACCATACACTTTTCTTATACATTCCCAAACCCAAAAAAAAACACACAAGCACACACACTCATATACACACACACACATAATACACACATAATACACACACACACACATACAACCATACACTTTTCATATACATACCCAAACCCAAAAAACACACACACACACACACAACCATACACACTCATATACACACACACACACACATAATACACACACACACACATACAACCATACACTTTTCATATACATACCCAAACCCAAAAAAAACACACAACCACACACACTCATATACACATACACACATAATACACACATAATACACACACACACACAGATACAACCATACACTTTTCATATACATACCCAAACCCAAAAAAAAAAACACACACACACACACACAACCATACACACACATATACACACACACACACACATACAACCATACACTTTTCATATACATACCCAAACCCAAAAAAAAACACACAACCACACCACACTCATATACACATACACACATATACACACATAATACACACACACACACATACAACCATACAATTTTCATATACATACCCAAACCAAAAAAACACACACACACACACACACACACAACCATACACACACATAATACACACACACAAACATACAACCATACACTTTTCATATACATACCAAAACCCAAAAAAAAACACTCAACCACACACACTCATATACACATACACACATAATACACACATAATACACACACACACACACATACAACCATACACTTTTCATATACATACCCAAACCCAAAAAAAAAACACACAACCACACACAACCATACACACTCATATACACATACACACACACACACACATAATACACACACACACACATACAACCATACACTTTTCATATACATACCCAAACCCAAAAAAAAACACAACCACACACAACCATACACACTCATATACACATACACACACACACACACATAATACACACACACACACACACATACAACCATACACTTTTCATATACATACACAAACCCAAAAAAAAACACACACACACAACCATACACACTCATATACACATACACACACACACACACAATACACACACACACACATACAACCATACACACTCATACACACACACACACACAACACACACACACAAACACACACACACAAACAAACATACATACATACACACATACACACAAACACACATACATACAACCCTAAACCAAAAAAAAAACACACACACACACACACATTCATATACATACACAAATCATATAAAGAAATTTTGTATGAGAGAAGGAATTTGGTATACCTAACCGGAAGAAGAAAATGGGCCACAGAGAAGGAAGAAAGTCTTGTAGACGCTGGAGGAAGAACCTCCTCGTTGTTGTCTCCGGAGAGGAGGAAGAAGGAGCGGCAGAGGAGTACCACCTTGCCGGCGCTGGGGAGGAGGAGAGGCTGGATTCCGTCGCTGGAAACGCTAGGGTTCGTGCGATCGGTTACAGGCGGCGGCTTCTGCTGCGAGCTGGAGGTTCGGCGGCGACGTCTGCGATCGGGAGAAGGCGTCGGCGTCTGCGATCGGGAGAAGGAGGCGGCGTCTGCGATCGGGAGAAGGCGGAAGGAGAGGCGACTGCGATCGGAATGCGGAGTAGCCGCGGGATCGGGATCGGGAAAGAGGCGGAAGGAGAATCGGGAATGGGGCAGACGCGGGATTTCGCGGAAGGAGAATCGGGATTTGCTGAAACGCAGGGGGGCGCTGCTTCCGAAAAATAGCTCCCAGAGCTGTTTTTTAAAAGTGATTTTATTGAGAAGCTGTCCCAAACAGATCCAATAGCTGCTCTGACGGCTGGAAAAGAGCTTCTCCAGCCGCCAGAGTTGTCCAAACAGAGCCTAAATTATTAGTTGCATGATAAATAGTGAAGTATGTTTTGACAACATCAAGGATAAATGATCATATCCATTTATCAGAGTTTCCTTATGCTTCCTTGAAGTACAGACAATTGAAAAAAAGAAAAAAAACAGTTCAAGTTTCTCTTTACAGCTGTATTTTTATGTTTTGCGGCGTTATGTAAGATTGTGATAGCGATATAGTTTTGTTCAGCAAATAGTTGAATCGTTTATTTAGACTATTATCCCATAGTTAAGGGAAATCAGACGAGATGTTGAAAAATCACTGATGGAGGAGAATTCTTGCTAGGATGCAAAATAAACTGGAAAGAGGAAGGCGGGAGAATAACATGCTGGAGAGTAAAAGGGGATGAAAAAGACTATAATTAAAGGTTTTTTATTTTGGTCCGTAGGATGGGGAGGGGGAATCCAGTCCATGAACTGGATAGTATCCGGTTCAAATGAACTGGAGAGGATCCGGTCCAGCTTTCAAAGCTCAAAAGCACTTATTTCCTGTAACGGAATTAAAAAAAATCTAACAAGATGTCCCTGAAATAACTGGAAAGAGGAAGGTGCAAAAATAAGCTGTTGGGAAGGAAGAGGAAAGCAGCGGGGATGCCTGGGAGGGTAGAAAGGGAAGAATTTTTTTTATTATTAAATGTCTTTATTTGAGCCGTAGGATATGGGAGAGCAAATCAGGAGCATTATCTGGATACTATCTAGTTCTAATGAATTGGAGAGGATCCCAGTCCCTCGATCTTTGGCGACCTTAGGCCGCATCAATGCGGGCAGCGCTTGCATATTCACACTGCATTAATGGTTTAAATTTTATTTTTATTTATTGAAGTGGGTCCCACCCCCACTCCTCTCTCTTCTCTCTCTAGTTTCTCTCCTCTCTCTTTCTCTCTCTACCCTCTCACCCCATTCTTCTGTCACCCACTTCCCCCCTCACCTCTCTTTCTTTCTAGCTCTTCATTTCGCATTGATGCTCTCTCTCCTCTCTATATTTCTCTCTTTCTTTCTCTCTCCATCTCTTTTTGATAGGCTTTTGAATGACCATAAGTGTGTCCATATAATCACTTATGTAATTCTTTTAAATATATCTATATATACAAGCAGTTCCGCACGGGCTTCGCCCATGCTTGCTGACTCTTAGTGTGTTGCGCTTGCATTCGAGCAGGATATGCCAACCTTTGACCACTTTTATTCAAAACATATACATATCATGAGTACATAACATGACTGTAAAAAATATTAATCGATATTTCAATTTTAATTTGGAAAAAAATGTAAATTTTCATATAAAAAATTAATTTCTCTCTTCCTCCCTCTCTCTTCTCTCGCCCTCTCCCTCCTATCCATAAATGTAGTATTAGGAGGGCTATAAAGATTCTCTCTCCCTCTCTCTTCCTCTCTCTTCTCTTCTTGTTTCTCTCTCTTCGTTGGATGACTAAGATCAAAAATTTGGCACAACTTGAATGGCTAAGATTAAGGCTTCATTTGGATTAGCGGTGGCGGGCGGAGCAAGTGGATCCAAACGGAGCTTTCGAACCGGAGGGGGCGAAGTGGGTGTCAAAACGGAGCAGTGGGGGGCGTTTCCTCCCTGCTGCGGGTGCAAACGGAGATGGAGTTTCGTTTGGTTATCCTCCGTCCGGTGACATTTGCTCCAACGCCGCTTGAAAATGCTAGACCAAATCAAGCCTAATTCTACAACTTCAAAATACTCTTTTAATATAGTTAAAGATAAATATATTTTATTTATTTATTTATATAATTTAATGCTTTGAAAATTCGCAACTCCCAAATTACGCGTATCGAAAATGCACAAAGGTGTTGTCGTGCTTGTGTCAACCAAATAAATATAGGGCGTTTATATTGGCAGCCCGCATATCGATATTGGCAGCCCAAAAAATAAGGAAAAACATACATAATATGACCGCTAATAGCAGCCAAAATGAGGAACACGCGTCTTTTAAAAATAGGTCTACTATATGACAGTTTTAGAAAAAGTGTTCCACATGAAAGATGTAGATCTCGTCGAGATCTACAACTTTTATGTTGAACAATTTTCTAAAAATGTCATATAGTCGGCCTATTTTCAAAAGGCGCGAAACCCGGGCGGAACTATGCGAGTTCCGCCCGGGTTCCGCGCTTTTGAAAATAGGCCGACTATATGACATTTTTAGAAAAAGGTTTAACATAAAAGTTGTAGATCTCGACGAGATCTACAACTTTCATGTTGAACACTTTTTCTAAAAATGTTTAGTTAAAAATTATTGTTTGGGCTGCCAGTATCCATCGGGCTGCCAATAGTCATATTTTAGGCTGCCATTATAATTGGGCTGCCAATATCAATATGCGGCTGCCAATATAATCGCCCTAAATTATATTTATATTTATAAATTAATGCATAGAAAATTCGAAACTCTCAAATTACCTGTTACAAAAATGCACGGAAGGTGTCTTCACGCTGGTGTCAACCATTTGATGCTTACAGAAACTTCTGAAATATAATTCCGAGTTCATTCACTCATAATTATTCGCTCAAGTCGTACGTACGTTGCTCAAAACAACTCATTTTGGCTAACTTTCTCAAATCGCATAGAATTTGGACAAAACAAATTGCATCACGCCCGTATTAATCATATGAGTTCAACGCAATAGACTGGCTGATTCAGAGTTTGTTTGTTAATATTTACCTAATCAGATCAATTTGTAGTTCAAATGTGATCTCATTGGCCAATTTTTTATTTATCCAAAATTGAACGGAACAAAAGACAGAATTCGTATCGACTATATGAGTAAAACCTAACTAATGTGGGTCGATTCTAAACTGCTAAAGTCTCGGTGAGATCGTCATATTGCTCAACCTGATTTATCCAACTTCGCAATTGTACATCGAAATGAGGTGTGATCGGTGTCGTTGAGCTTGTTTCAATCTCATGAACGAATTGTCACTAATCAAGATTGATTCGGAGTTGATCTACACAAATATCTACATCAAGGTATCTTAGCTTGAAATCGATATTACTATAAGATGGAGGTCGAATCACGATCCACCATGACCACGAAATAGCTACTACATAGGTTCAATTCAATCGTCTAGGCTCCTTATCAAAGTCGGGATGTTATACGATCCTCCCTTACTCCGAGGAGATTGAGATCGCCAATAGCCAACAGTTGGGAAGAGGGAGACTGGACTCGCCTCTTCTGAAGAGCTCCCTTCAGCCTCTCGCGTTGATGAAAGTCATGTTGAGGTATATTGAATTAGTTGTGACGAGTGTTTAATGGGTTGCGGTTAGGATCCGATAGGAATCCAAAAACCCGTAGTCGGGTATTTAGGGTTTGCCTATAAATACCCATGCTGGGGGCAACGAGTAGATCGTTCCAAACTAGACAGTCACGCGGATGCTTCGAACACACTCTAACATTCTCGAAGTACGTTTCGTTTTGCCCTAGCCCCCGTCTCCTGCACGAAACCGTCCTTGTAGTCGCTCTTGGTTTTCCTGGAATTCCACCGCTCTGTTTTTGGTGAGATCGACTGCCGATCGAGTTTTGCCCGTCTCCAAATCGCTCTATCGAAAAAAAAGGAACATAAATCTCCTTCCCGCTACAGATCGAGGGAGGAGAAATATTTTCCTGTCGCCTTCTCTGTCGTTGCCGATTGGAGGAGGAAGGAAGACTGCCGCTGCAAGTTTCCGGCTACTCCCGTTTTGCAAACCGCCGCTCGAACTTACGAATCAGTAAGCGTAGTCCATCGCGATTTCTTTGCGTACAGTCGCCGTCGTCGTTCGCTCTAGGTTTCGGCCGGAAAAGCTTGTCATGATCTCACCAGTTGCAGATCGTGAAGGGGAATAGAATAAGGATCGTCGTTGTTGTTTTTCCCGTCGCCAGACTTGCCGCACCTCTCAGATCGGGAAGAAGAGTTCTTTTGTTACCGCCGATTGCGAGGAAGGAGGTTACCCCCGCTCGGGATTCCAGCGCCATTGTTCCAGCGCCGACCAACAAGAAGACGTATCGTCCGCTGGATTATTGTTCGTTGCCGCCGGAAGGGATCCTTCTGTCATTCTTCTCTCCCGCCAGATCTACACCAGTCGATCAAGGCAAGATCTCTGCTCTTCAGTATCAGATCGGGAAGAGAACACTGTTCCAATTGTTGTAAAGTGCCCAGGAAAGCTCTTGGAGTTGCCCTTTCTCTTGGTGCTCTCAACCATGCAGAACCAGTCCATACATCGTCAGATTTCTGCCTGAAATTTTTTGTCGGAATCTCTTGCTTCACGGAGCATTGTCACTTGGAGGAGCAAAACAATTTTCCTGGATTGGATCTGAAGAATTCACCGTCGCCGGCTCGCTCAGGTGATTTTTTTCTTGTTTTACTGCTCTCGTTCTAGGTTGCTAGTGGCGCTCCAAGTCTCTTAGTAGGAACTCACAATGTCGAAAGGGAATTCTCCCATGCCGATGATCAAGCTAGAGAAATTCTCTAACGCTGAGTTCAGTGCCTGGAAGAGCAACACGCAGTTCGACATGAAGTTCTTGAATATCTTCTACACCGTGTAGATTGACTTCGAATCATTTAAAGGAGGAGAAGATGATGATTAGTGGATCAACGATGAAGACTTCTATCGTGATTACATCCTGAATTGTCTCTCCAACAGACTGGCAAAAACCTACTGCAAGATGAAAAGATCCAAGGATATCTGGGAAGCCTTGGAGGAGCGGTTCAAGAAAGAGGAGAACATGTCCAAGACGCACCTGGTGGACAAATTCATGGCTTTCACCTTCACTGAGGAAAGGGAAATCCTTCCGCAGGTAGCTGATTTTGAAACTCTGGTGGACAAGCTGAATAGTGAGAACATCCCTCTGTCATATGAGTTTGTTGTAAGAGCGATAATTTTCAAATTACCCTAGGCTTGGTACTCTTTTAAGACTGAAATGTATCAAAATAAGATGGAGATGAACCTAAAAGACCTCAAGCGCTACATATGCATCGAGGATGAGAACCGTACTAGGAATGCCTTAGAGACGATTAGTAAGTAGACCTCTGCTGCTAACATGCTCACATATCCTAAGCTCAAGCCTAAGCCTGGAAAGACCAGACCACCAGCCAATGCACCCGCAGTTGCTGCCACCAGCAAAAAGATTAAAAAGTTCAAAGGAAAGTTCTACAACTGCAACAAGTGTGGTCACTGCGCTTTCGAGTTCAAGCAGCCCAAAAGGGGCGAATCCAGTACACCCAGGACTGATAAAAAGCCAATATGGTTTATCAGACTGTGCCTACTGAATTTATTGCCATGGTCGGAAAGGGGAAGGCCAGTTCAGAGTGGTGGCTCGATTTAGGTGCTACCTGCCACGTCTGCAACAATTCCACACTTTTGGAGGATGTCAAAGAAGTTAAGGAGACTGTCACTGTTGCAAATGGAACTGTAGCTGATGTGCTGAGGGTGGGGAATGCTACTCTGACTCGCTCTTCAGGTACGTGTTTACTTTTAAAGAATGTTAAATTTATACCCTCATTAGCTGCTAATTTAATTTCTATTAGTTTGTTATGTGATGCGAGTATGTCGTTTAACATTAGTGGTAGTCGAGTAACCCTTATGGTTCACTCGCATTACTTTGGTTGTGTGTGTGTAGTTAATGGAATGTATAGACTGAGTCTAGCAAATGAGGTAGTCAATCAGGTTAGTTCAAATTTGATAGATCCTAAGACTTTACATGCAAGACTATGACACATGAACTATAGGTGTAACATCCCATTTCCAACTAGACCCCTAGGAGTGGTTTTGTCCATGACTAGGTCATGACAAACCCTAGGAAGCCAGAAATGGGCCAAGAGATAGGGGACAAAATGTGGAAAATCATCATG
Source organism: Platanthera guangdongensis (assembly GCA_039583875.1). Taxonomy (NCBI): domain Eukaryota; kingdom Viridiplantae; phylum Streptophyta; class Magnoliopsida; order Asparagales; family Orchidaceae; genus Platanthera; species Platanthera guangdongensis. The sequence continues at coordinate 247,116,718 of CM077153.1, forward strand.
GTCTGCAAATAGTAGAACTCTAAACAATGGTTTAGGATGACCATGTGCTACACCTTAACCCAAGACCCTACCACAACACTCCTAATACCTTGGAGGCCCATTAGAGCCAAAAGGACCCATTAGGGTCAACCCAAGAGGCCCAGTTGACCAAGGTCAACCCTAGCCCTAAATGGGTCAAACTAGCCTACTTAGGGTCAACTGACCTACTCCTAGCCTAGAGGACCCCACCTATGCCCTCCTAACCCTAAAGTGAGGTCAATGGGTCACTAAGGACACATTGGGGTCAGCCCTAGGGGCCAGGTTGACCCAAGTCATTTCAAGCCCCTAATCTGGTCAAAGTGCCCTTACTAAGGGTATGTGACCTCCAGAGGGCAGGGTAACCCTACATAACCCTACCTAGACCCTAGGGGAAGCCAATGGGTCACCCAGGACCCATAGGGGTCAACCCAATTGGTCATGTTGACCCAAGTCAAACTCTAGCCCTAGATGGTCAAAATGCCCTTGCCAAGGGACAGGAGACCACCAAGAGGCCCAACCAACCCTATCCAAGTAACCCTAGACCTTAGGGGAAGCCAATGGGCCACTGAAAACCCAATGGGGTCAACCCAGATGGTCAAATTGGCCCAGGTCAACCCTCATTTAGGTCAAGTCAAACCTAGCCCAAAAAGGGCTAACCCAAGCCCAAGCCACTTCTCCCTTAGGCTAACCCCACCCCCATGACCATCATAATCAAGTGGGCTGCATTTAGCTTGTGAGGTTGACTAGTCAACCAGAGGTGACTAGGAGAGAGAAAGGAGCTCCCCTCCATGATAATGGAGGAGAGAGAAATTGAGGAAGAGGAAGGGGAAGTGGAAGGCCGGCCAAGGGAGGCTAACATCCACCATTTATGGCTGCAATCAACTCCTCTAGGGGAGAGGAGTTGATTCCAGTCGTTTCCCGGCCACCAAGGGATGGGTTCAGCCCCCCTCCACTCTACCCGAGCCACACCTTTAATGGTGTTAATGGCCATTGAAGAACCAGCCTCCCCTCTCCCTCATTTGTCATTTAAACACCATCAGGGGGCCAAGGGGATCACTTTAGAGCGTTTACCTGGAGGAGACGAGCCATTCCACTGTGCTGTTGCAGAAGCCGAGCGCCTCCGCCGTCGTCAATGGCATCCCGCCGCTCCTCTCGTATCCAGGCCGCCAGGAAGGTCCTCCTCCTCTCCTTAACTCGCGGGTAGATCTTAGGACTCTTAAGGTTTAAGTTTCGGGCTCAATTGAGCCCGATCAAATCCAGGATTCCTCATGGTTTCGGCAAGAAATCCTCTTGCTATAACCGCCGGAAAACGCCTCTCCGGCGGCAGAGCCGCCGCCTGGCGATAGCCACCACCTCAACGGAGGTGTTGGTGGCGGTGGCCGGCCGGGGAAGGGGCTGGATCGCCGGCGGCAAGGCTTGGAAATCGCTCCAGGCGGGACGAATCACAGCCGTCGGCTCAACGAAGACGATGACCAGATGCCGTTGATCCCTGCGCCAAGATTCGTGCTGCAGCAGGATTAAACTATAGGAAATTAATTCTATTTATTTCATTCTGTCACACTTTTGTCATTTAATGTTTTAGATATTTAAAAATAGTTAGAGGCTATGTATGAGGAAATGATCAACACATCATTTGTAGCCCTTTCTGTCTACTTTATTTTAAAATTGGTTTGAACCAATTTAGGCTCCTGGTTTGATCAGGGCACCCATTTTGGTGGGACATACCCTTAGGGCTAGGCAGTCATTAAACTGAGTGCCCACACTTCATCCCTATCCCAAATCAGTTGAAATTTTGATGGGGAGTCTATCCTAGCTATACCTAGAGCCAGTCCAAAAATGGGAATTGTTGGAGAAAATATTTCTATAGTTTTTATAAACATTTAATAATTATTAAATAAATTCAATAGGTGCCCTAAACACCTCCAAACCCTCCCAAATTTTGGTGAGTGGTCCCTGGGTTCAATTTAGGTATCTGTATAAAATTTTAGTTAATTTAGATGTGTTTTGAATAGGTTTTGACCCAACCCTAACTATACCTTAATAAGGGCATTTTGGTCAAAGGGTGCACTTTTGATTTTGAGTGACCAAATCACCTCAACAGAGGCTGAACTTTGGGCCACTGACTTGTTATAGCACTTATCACCTCCCCATGGAATATGGGATAGAGAGGAATAGATTTGCCCTAAGTTCCTAGGTCAAACCCTAAGGAGGGACCTTTTGGCCTTGTGAAGGGTATGAGACCTAAACACCTTGGATGAACTCCAAATTTTGCAAGGAGGTTCCTAGGATATATAAAACCCTCTGTTAAAAATATTAGCAAATTGTGAAAATGGTAGGGTCCCCAAAACCCTAACCCTAACTTAGGACATAAAAATTGTAGTGTAGGTTTAGGTTAGCTAAACACCTTGAAACTTAACCAAATTTGGGTAGTGAGGGGATTAGGGTATTGTGAGCCTCTGATAATTTACTTGAGGAATTTTGATCAATATTTGTAGCACTTCATTTGTAATCAATAGTATTTCCCTAATTAATAATTTGGCTATTGTGGTCTCACTGCCCATAGAAAGGGTATTATACATGGGCAGAGTTAGTTTTAGGCTATAATAATCTTGTATGAATTTTGTTAGAATTTTTGGATATCTATTTAGGGCATCTACTTCACAAGTGCTTTATTTTGATTACATATTAAATAATTCTTGCAAGAGCCCATTACTTACTGAAAAATCATGAAACTTGCTGCATAGTGTTTTTAGCTTAATGTTATCATGTGGGAATTTTTGTGGAAATATTTGATGAGTGATTAGCATACTTTGTTCATTAACCCTTAAATTAGAAAGTTCATAAGAAAATCAAATATAGCCTTATTTCCAAATGATAAATTATGAAACTTTTTCTAGGGCACTTGTAGGCCATCACAAGCATCCCTGAAGTTTCTCTGAATTTTTGGAGGTATTATTACAATAGAATCTTTTAAAATGACTTTTTATGGGGCATCTTTGAAATTAAATTTAAAGGCCTAAACCTTGCTGAAAAATTGGAAGACTTAGGATTTAGAGTTGATTAGGCATTTTGTAATTATCATAAATTTAGTGGATTATTATCTTGTCTGAAAATGGTACTTCATGTTCAAACCTGGGCCTTTTGGGACACTAGAATAAATAAATTAATTATCAGACAAATTAGGAAAATTATGGATTTCTGGATTTATGCTTCAAATGTCTTTTTAGCCCTCTAATAATTATCATAAGGGTACTAGGATGAGTATTTCATGTACTTCCCTTTTTACGGGTCATGTATCTTAAGTGGTCTGCATATAGCAAAACTGCAGGATTTCATTTGGATGTGAATTAGGGCAAGTATGATGGGTCTTGATGGTTTGCTGTAAGGATAAGTGGAATGGGCTGCGTCTATGGAAGATGAGTGAGTAGGGTGTGGTTTTGTCTAGGGTTTATAGGCGTTCGGGTCCGACGAAAGATCGTCCTACCCAAGGAGAGTTGGAGTCAAATTACCCTAGGATTAGCATATCGAAATATGAGAAAATAATGGGTAAGGGAATCAACCAATAATAAAATAAGTACCTTGCGAAAGGGAACGCTGGGCGTAATCCCAACACAGTTCCTAGTGCCCCTTGAGAGCCCTTCACAGGGAATACCGGGGGCAGTCCTGGGTTAACGTAAACTGTTTTAACAAGCTGAAAAGAGTAACTTAGTAAATAGGGTTGCACATTCCACAACACTGATGACACCGGATGTTGGCTGGGAGCTTCGGCTCGGATGGTTAAAAGGCGGACTTTGGGTCCGGGGAGCTTCGGCTCGATTGCTTGAGACGGACGTGTTGGTCCGGGGAGCTTCGGCTCGGTTCTTGATTACGCTAATTTGCATGTGCATAACAGGAAAGGAAATTAAGGTGGTGGGTCTTCGGCATTGGAGGGTCAATGCACCGACGCCAATACGTTGACTCGGCAAGTGTGGTTAGCACTTCGCCAACAGAAGTCCGGTGCGCCAGCCGGCAAGAGTACGCAGGAGTCCGCTTCGTGCACCAAGCGTTGAGGCATACGATAGGTCTGACCGGTAGTGCTTTACTGGTTTAGAGGTGGGCGAGGCCCAACCCACCGCTTCCGTTTGCCACTACGGAGGTATCCTGGGAGGTCACGGCTCCAGATAGGGGGAACTAAAGGTCTGTGTGCACAGAGTCGGGTGTGTGTGTTGCACTTGCATGTCCATCATACCCACTTGCATGTCATAGCATAATCGTTACCCTTAACCCTGAAACCTAAAGTATAAGTGGAATGGGACGCTTATACTTTAGGACCTGCATAACGACCCCTTGGTCTATAAGATTGTGTGGGCAAGTTTATAAATTAAGGTTAATTTTGATATATATATATATATCCACTGTTGTTGATAACCGACACCCCAACGTATAAATCGGTATGGGACTTTTTATACGATGGGAGCCTTGCAGAAGACCCCTTGGCTTATGTGTTTTCACATAAGTGAAGGTTACCTTTCATATTTCAGCTTATTGTCCATACATGTTATAGAATTGCTAGTATAGGTCCACTACCATCTGCTTTTTGATATTCTCCACCTTCAAGTCCTCCCCTTTCTTCCTCTCCGCTCGGTGCCTAGGAGTCGTGGGGGAAGGGGCGGGGGATGATAGGACTTAGTCTTTTAGACTAACGGTTTTCGAACCGCATCATTTAGGGGATCGTGGGGACCAGCGTGGAGGAGCAGCCCCAGAGACCGGTGCGCTTGGAGGTGGGGCAGTCTAGCTCCGGAGTTCACACAGCCGGGACCGTGAGTCTCGACCTTGAGTAGTCTTTCTGCTTCCGCATGAGTGATCTTTTGTAGTGAGGATTTGATGTACCGGGCATAAGCCCGTTTTTGCTACTCTGATGTTTATTTTTGTGGACACTCCTTCGTGGAGTTATATTTATTATGACATGTGATTCTCTGTGGACTGATAGTTTACATTTACTTCATTATGCTACTTTTCTGTGATCGAATTGGCCGGCAGAATCGGCGCTTCGTGGTGATGACCCTTCAGGGCGTGAAGGAGTCACCGCAAAACGGCGGTTCTGGGCCTAAGACCCCGATGACATAAAAAGAGAAAAAAAGGGGGGGGGGGTCTTACAATAGGAAACTACTTCTATTAGCTAGAACTCACAATATTCCCTTAGACATAACCATTAAATTTGACAAATGTGAAATTTGTGCTTAAACTAAGATAACTAGAACACTTTTTGGTCAGGTTTCTAGGAGCACACAATTGCTAGAGTTAATACATTTCGATATTTGTGACTACAAAAGTTTTATCACCCGAGGAGGTCAGAAGTATCTGATAACTTTTATCGACGGCTACTCTAGATTCAGTCACATTTACCTACTTAAATTCAAAGATGAAGCTTTTGAAAAATTTCGTATTTTCAAAAATAGGGTTGAAAATCAACTAGACATGAAAATTAAAAGGCTAGGGAGTAATAGAGGAGGAGAATACGTCTCGGGGGAGTTCAGAGATTTTATTGCCAACAATGGCATAATTCCTGAAACCACTGCTACGTATTCACCACAATCCAATGGTATCGTCGAAAGAAAAAATAGGACTTTAACAGAAATGTTGAATTCCATATTATTGACTGCTGGCATGCCTGCAGCCTATTGGGGTGAAGCCGTCCTCACGTCAAATCATATTCTTAATAAAGTATCTCATGCAAAGTTGACTAAAACAACCTATGAGCTTTGATTTAAGAGATCTCCTAGATTTGACAATATTAAGACCTGAGGCTGTATCACTTATGTAAGGATACCAGACTCTAGAAGAGCAAAGATTGGACCTAGGACGAACATTTGTGTCTATCTAGGATGTGTAGAGGATAGTGCTGCAGACAGATTTCTAGATCTCTCAACCAACACTCTAATAGAATCTAGAGGTGTGATTTTCTTTGAGCATAAGTTCCTTAAGGATAAAAACCTAACACTTCTAGGTCTGCTAGCTACTACTACTGAGCCTATTGTTGAGCCAAAAATAAGAAATTCTGACACTGAGCATATAAACACTAGTGGTTTAGCATCTAAAAGGTTATCTAATAGAGAATGGATGTCTAAAAGCTTCGGTATAGACTTTGTGACTTACGAAGTGGAAGCTGATCCATCGACTTATAAGGAGGCGTTGCGATCTAGGGATTCTCTGTTATGGAAAGAAGTCATAGATGATGAGATGAATTCACTACTGCAAAACCACACTTAGACCTTGGTTGACTTGCCCAAAGGTGTTAGAACCATTGGAAGTAAGTGGGTTTTGAAGAAGAAGCTTAATCCTGATGGAGTATCGCAAAATACAAAGCACGTCTAGTTGCCAAGGACTACACTCAAGTGAGTGGTATACACTACTTTGATATATACTCACATGTTTGTCACATTACGACAATTAGGATACTTCTCGCATTAGAATCTATTGAACATTTTGTTGTTCATCAGATGGATGTCAAGACTGCATTTTAAAATGGAGATCTGACTGAGGACATCTATATGCACCATCCTGAAGGTTTGTCATAGAAGGTCTAGAGAATAAGGTCTATAAGTTGATTAAGTCACTCTACATACTGAAGAAAGCACCTAAATTGTGGCACAAAAAATTTGACACTTGTGTTAAATACATGGGTTTTAAATCTAGCCTATCAAATAAATGTCTATATGTAAAAATAATTTCAAATAAAGTCACAATTATATGTTTGTACGTTGATGACATGCTAATTCTGGGCACTGATCAGTCTGAGGTGGAAGACGTGAAAGTTGCCTTGACGACTAAATTTAGCATGACAGACTTGGGAGTGGTGAAGATCATCCTAGGTATGGAAGTGAACTTCACTGAAAAGGGTATTACCCTAAGTCAGAGTCACTATGTTATAAATCTACTTGAGAAGTGAGGTTATGTTAGTAGCAAAAAGGCTGAGACTCCATACGACTACAATAATAGATTGAAACCAAATGAAGGTTCACATATTAGATAGTTGGATTACTCTAAACTCATATGAAGTCTCATATATGCTATAACCTGCACTAGACCTGACATATCCTTTACGGTCCGCATGTTAAGTAGATTCACAATTTACCCTGGGAAGGACCATTGGGGTTCCTTATAAAGGCTAATGCAATACTTAAAGTATGCTGAGTAGTATGCTTTATGTTATAGTGGACATCCTCCTGTGCTTGAGGGGTATTCTGACGCCTCTTGGTGCTCAGAAATTGCTGATAGTAGATCCACTAGTAGTTTTGTGTTTACACTAGGGGGAGCAGCAGTAGCTTGGAAGTCAAAGAGGCAGACGTGCATTGCACTATCCTCTATGGAATCGTAACTCTACTCTTGCTTCAGCTGGAGAAGAAGCAGAGTGGATAAGAGATCTGATAATGGACATTCCAATGACGAGTCTGAAAATGTACTCTATTTCGTTATATTGTGGCAATCAAACCACAAAGACCATTGCTATAAATACGTTGTTTAATGGAAAGCAAATGCAACTAAGGATGAAACAGGTCTGGTTGACCTATCTCACCAGTGAAGGGATAATCTCCCTTTTGGATGTGAGATCAAAAGATAATGTAGCAGATGTCCTTACCAAGGGCTTATGTAAGGTTCTAACAACTAAAATATCGGGGGATATGGGATTAAAGTCCATTTAATAGGACTTAATACCTTGCTTATGTTTTAAATTTTAGAACCGTAGTCTGCCTACATTCAAACATCTAGAGTTGAGTATACTGAAAGATGATATCTGATGAAAGTTATAGATGATTAGTTGTCAATTATTCTAAACTTGATGACTTACGTAATTATTTTATTCAAACGCTTAATTTGGTATCATTCCAAAAAGGAATACTGAAGTTGCTGATATGAGTCCTGATGTTATGATTATTAATTATATCATTATAAATTTAATGATATGATGGTCACAGCTTATTGTATCATTCCAAACTTGATGATATAACACAATTATGAAATGGTGAATTATAATCTTAATAATCAATGGAACATGGTTTGATTCTATGAAATCAATTTTCTAATTTTGTGTAAATTAGATAGAGATGTTAATATGTGATTCTTTCTTCTAGCTTAGAGTATTATGTTATTTTACTGCTACAACTAATAACTTTAATTTTGATTGACAAATGTTAGAATTCATAGATATTTGTCTCATGACATTCTTATGGTGTTTATTTGCAGATCAAGTGGAGATTGGAGGAGAGAAAGTTGATTTCGACCCGAATGAAGATGATATGCTGTTTGCGTAGATCAATTTTTAGTTTGAGTTTTTCTTTCAGATTTCCTATTGTTATGTTTGGGACTATGTGTTTGAGTTTAGATATTCTGTATTCTAAAACTCATATTTATGATTTCTGAAAACTCACTTTTTGGTCGTATTAACTCTTGTTTAAGTAACCTATACTGCGCTAACACCTATTTACAATGTAGTAGAAAATTGTTGAGGTATATTGAATTAGGTGTGACGGGTGCTTAATAAGTTGTGGTTAGGATCTGATAGGAATCCAACAACCCGTAGTCGGGTATTTATGGTTTTCCTATAAATACTCATCCTAGGGGAAATGAGTAGATCATTCCAAACTAGACAGTCACGCAAATACTTCGAGCACACGCTAACAAGTCATGTGATGGAAGACTCCTGAACCGAGACAGGAGGGTATTTGTCAATGAGCATAGTTGGCAGGTTGTCGACGAACATTGCGAGAAACCTCCCACTTCTTCATTGTATAACCTATAATCCGTCGAGATTAGAGAATCTCGTGGACGACTCAAAAGACCACGCCCCAGCTGGGGGGGGTGAGTAGAGGAGGCCACGCCCCAGCTGGGGGCGAATTGAGAAGATCCCGCCCCAACAGGGGGAAAGTCGAGGAGGCTTCTCCACAATCGGGGGCGAGTTGAGAAGACCTTGCCCCAACAAGGGGCAAGTTGAGGAGGTCTCGCCCCAGTATGGGACATGTTAAGAAGACCTCACCCTAGTAGGGGCGATTCGAGGAGGCCTCGCCCCAGCTAGAGGCGAGATGAGAAGACCTTGCCACAGCAGGGGGCGAGTTGAGGAGGCCTCGCCCCAGCAAGGGGCGACTTGAGGAGGCCTCGCCCCAGTAGGGGGCGAGTTCAGGAGACCTCACCCCAGTAGGGGGCGAGTTCAAGAGACCTCTCCCCAGCAAGGGGTGAGTTGAGGAGACCTTGCCCAGTCAGGGCAAACGCGTCGGGGCAGATATTCGCAGACCATAACCCGCCCTCCCCTTGGATTTGCCTATAAATAGGATCCCAAAGCACAAGTAAAGGATACTGTCACCATCCTTGGAGGGGCGAGTTCACAGTTAGCCTCACTTGTGGCGAGCTCAGCAATGACTTTAGGACGGGAAGTTCCTATAGGCTTCCGGGTGTGTGGTGGGACCTCCTTACTACAACACACGGGTCTTGTTTGTAGGCAGTCCAGTGTTGATTATTGTGCTCTCCACCTCCTTCTTCTCACCAAATCTCACGCGAGGCGACCACTAAATCAGTAAGCATTGTTCACTCCCAGGTCCGAACAACAGGGACTGAATTTCTTTGTTCCAACATTTTTGGTGCATCGAGCATGTTGATCGAAGAAAGAAATCTTAATGTAAGACCTCACGGCGAGCCGTGATGAGAAGGATGTGAGGCGAGTTCCAGCATAAGCGAGTTCAACTGAGGTGAGTTCTAGCTCTAACAAGATCTGGCGAGGCGAGCTAAACCCTAGGCGAGTTCAAGCCAAGGTGAGTTCCATCTCAATCAGGTCGAGTTCTAGCTGAGGAGAGCTCTGGTTCTGGCAAGCTCAAGCCCGAGCGAGTTCAGGCTAAGGTGTATTCCAACTTAGTGAATTCCATTCGCATGCATTCTACTCGCATGCATTCTACTCGCAAGCATTCTACTTGCATGCATTATACTCGCATGCATTATACTCACATGCATTCTACTTGCAAGTATTCTACACACTTGCGTGCTACTCACGAGTTATATTCGCATGTATGTTGTTCATGTTTCTAACCCACACGTGATCAGCTCGCATGTGTCATACTTTTGTGAGTTCTACTCGCATGTGATCTAATCGCAAGAGATGAGATGACCCATTTAGGAAAATGAAAGTCAGGCGAGAGTAAATCGAGCCCAAATTTTGGCAACTTCAAGGTTTGGCGAGCATTTTTCACCGCGTTTTTCAAGGGTGACGCTTCACCCGTGATTTTCACTGCTTTTTAGTGATAACACCATTTTCATAGTACATATTAACGCTCATGGGTGCATTGGTAAAACCCAAGAGTGAGACCATGTGATTTGTAAACCTCGTTGGCTCAGGCACTTCGACTACAATGACCATCGTCACATAGAAATCCACATGATTGGGTTCTGGTCCAACATATATTCTACAAGCCCATGCTCATCAGGGATTCATATATATTCTGCCTGCTCACACTCGCGAGGTCATCTTTTCAGCCATTCTTATTTTTATATTCTGAGAGCCCCTTCTAGCGAGGTCATCACATCAATAACCATGGCATTCTCTTATATTCAGTGAGCTTATACACATTTGTGTCATCGTTGCACCAACTAGGGCCATCTACTCGGTAACTATGACGTTCTATTTAGTTCTGCGAGGTCATACTCGCGAGATTCTTGCGTCAACAACTACAACGCTCTTTTTTAATTTGTACTCACGGGGTCTTCGCTTCAACAACCTGGTGCTCCTTTAATTCCAAGAGTTCATCTCGCGAGCTCTTGAAGTACTCTATTCCCCAAGCTCATCTCGCGAGATTCTGAGGAATTCTATCCTATTCTGCGAGTTCATCCTGCGAGGTCTTGAAGTATTCTATTCCGCAAGCCCATCTCGCGGGGTTTTGAAGTGTTATATCCTATTCTGCGAGGTCATCTCGCGAGGTCTTGAAGTATTCTATTCCGCAAGCTCATCTCGTGGGGTTTCGAGCTGTTCTATCCTATTCTGCGAGCTCATATCAAATGATCTGAAAGTATTTTAACTTATTCTGTGAGCTTATCTCGCGAGGTTTCAAGGTATTTTTTCTTATTCAGCGAGCTCATTTCGCAGGGTTTCAAGGTGTTCTTTCTTATTCCGCGAGCCCAACTCGCGAGGTTGTTAAAATTTCTTAAGATGACAAGGAGATAGCTCTGATACCAAGTAAAAACTTTCAGAGTTATCAAACTGATAACTTGATCAAGCGGAAAGCGGGAACCAGGCGGAGGAACACTCAACCTGTCCGAGCCCAAATAAACCAGATGCAAAACAGAAGAGCAAGAATCTTGTACTATAATACTCTTTATAATGCGAGACATACATGGCGAGACATGATTCGCCGATGTATCCAATGGAAATAGAAACAATACAAGGAAATCTCAGATCGCGCGGACTCAAGAGTAACCGCCGGAACTACTGCTGTACTACGGAGTCCGCTCAACCCGCCTAGTCGCCAGACCGCAACCAAGTCGTGCAGACTGCCCGTTATTCCAATGCAAGCTCTATTCGCCGATCAGCAAGCCATCTAACTGCAAGGTCGCGTAGCCACCTAACCACATGATTTGCTGCTGCCTAACTGAACAGGCCGCCAGAAACGGACAGCTTATTGAACCGGGAAACTAGTTGTAGAAGAGAGGCCGCCTAGCCGCAACTCGCGACCTGCTGTTAACCGCTGGTTACTATCCCCAGAGTCCGCACTGTCCCTGACTGCAGTCAGAACTAAGTCCCTGGCTTCCAGCGCTATCCGCACAACCTATACATCACAAACCGGCCAACCTCCTCAAACCACGCGGATACAAAATCCAGTCCGCAGCAACTATTCGCGAGTTCACTTACTGTTCATTTGTCTTCTAATTGATGTGACAGGGGATCCTATTTATAGGCACGATGAGGAGTGTGGTCACCGCCCTAGATGATAGGAAAGCCACCCCATCTCGCAGCAAGCACCAAGTGTATCTGCTAGCCGCGGATGCACAACCTGTCTGCCGCTACCTACGCGATAGCCAACTCGCCAAGTAACATCACCAAGGTCGGATAGCCATCCAACCGCCTTGTCGCCAATGGCCAAGCCAGGGCCAAGACAGCAACCCGCAGACACTGTGGAAACAACATGTCCGCAAATCAACGAACAAAGCCTCAGTCTGCATGCCCTGCGGACACATTTTCAGTATGCGCACTCCGAGCCTACAGCCATGGAACCAAGCTTACAACTGCCAGACTCGGCGGACAAGGAATATAGTCTGCATGCCCAGGCAGACACTAATCCAGTCTGCACGCCTTCCTGACACAGCTCCAGTCTGCATTCACCAAGCTCGCAACCAATCATAAGATAACTGCTGTCGAGCATGGCGGACAGAGAAGCAGTCTGCGCTTAACCATGTGATCTCCCCGAAATGAGCCAACATGGACTTGGTTCAGAACAAACCAAGTCCACACCACAGGCCACAAGGGCGAGTCCGCACTTACTGGCGGACACTGGCACCAGTCCGCCAATCCCGGCGAACTCCGCGGCTACCACCTGTCTTGCCACCAGAGCTAGACCAAGACACCTGCCATGCCGATCTCCCGAGCTCCAGTCCAGTCCGTATCTTGCTGGACTCCGCAAATAGAGAACCTATCCGCCCGGTTATCTTATGGGAACAAACTGCCTGCTGTGCATAAGCCGGCCTGGCTGGCCCCCACCTCTGTCTGCATAGACCGTGCGAACAGACCACCTAGGCTGCCAAGGAACAAGCCTACTACAACACCCTGCCGGCCTGGCTAACCGCCAGTCCTATTCACATAGACAGTGCGGACAAGTCGCTCAGGTCGCCCAATCACCCACTTTCACTTCACCATTTTCAACACTCTCCCCTTGAAGTGAGAAGTGGTGAACAACCCCAGCAGTTCCCGTAACCTCGCACATGATCCCTCTGATAGCGCCATCAAGAAGATGTCTGAGACATAGTCCTCGCCCCGCATATCCTGGACCATAAGGGATCCCTCCAGCATCTCCCGAAAGGAGACATGCTTCCCTTTGCCTTCTTCTTCAGCTTCGACCTCCACGTGTACGTCACATGAGTATCACCAATGATCTTGGGCACAAGGCCCCAAGCCTCGTTTCTTCCGAGGGTAGTCACCTCCTCAACCTTGGCGTCAACCACCTCATTGACTCCAGTGGTGACATCATAGCTAGAAGATACACACTCGATCTGAGGGCTGTAAGGAAACATGAGACCAGGCTCACCGCGTTCCCTTCGCTATATCGAGCTGGTGGGTTGATGATCCTCTTCGACCTCCAAAGACCCTGATCACGGCTAACCACCTCCGCTGCTCCTTCTATACCAGCTCCGTTCCCGGGCAAACCCGGAAAAATTCTCCCATTTCTTCCTGAACAAAAGCCACCGCACTGGAACCAGAAGCACATAGAGCGACGCTCCCCCTACTTCCTGAACCACAAGCCTCCGCTCTTTCCATTCTAGAACTAGAATGGCCACCCACATGGAACATAGCTCCCCTTGCTTCCTAAACCAAAAGCCTCTTCATCATCCAAACCAACACAGTACTGGATCCAGAAGTACCTGGATCATTCTCTTTATGCAATCTACCAAACACATCACATCACAAACGCTGGAGTCCCCCTGCTCAGGGCACCTCTTGGCGTACCGGACCAGTCGTACACGCTGTCTCTCGAGGTTTTAACTTGTTGGTTGACCCTGTCCACCAGCGCGCAGGCTGGCGACATCCCGCCCAGACTCATAACTGGGAGCTCCTGGTGATACAGGAAGCTCTATTGCCACCCATGAACCTTAGTAGCACCCTCCTCCAGCCCACCATCTGATATGCTCACCTCTAGCTCCACACATGAGCTACCCCAATATGACGTCAGTTCATCGAAGACAACGCCTCTCGACACGATGAACTTCTTCGACGCATGATCCATACACCTCCATCTCATATGCTGCTCACCATACCCAACGAAGACTAGCTTCGTATTGAGAGCATCCAGAGCGTGAACGTAGCAGGTAGAACTAAACACCCGAAGATACTCGACGATTCGCGTCACGTCGAGCATGACACGGCTTCCTGGGCCGTGTGCCCCTTGAATGTCAGCGAAAATCGTCGACACCAAGTCCAATCGTCGAAAACCTGACACGCCCTGCGACACGCCCGTTCGCAGGTCGTGTCATGATAATCGGATTTTGCTCAGATGACATGCCGAACCACAAGCCTCCGCTCTTGATGAATGGCCTGGAACATGCTCCCCTTGCTTCCTAAACCAAAAGCCTCCGCGGATCAGGCCTGGATAATGCCCTGCTTCCTGCCAGATGCCTTTGCCCTGGAGCTAAACAATTGGGACCTTACATAGGAATCCATCTGCCTTTGCACTCCTCCAGCCCAATTTGCCACCTCTATACACATGAGCTACCCCAATACGGCCAGTCTCGAAGACAACGTTAAAATACGGATCATCCCTCCATCTCATATTCTGATCTAGCAACACCACCTTGAACCAAACACCCGAAGATTATGGAGTATGTCCACGAGAGAGATCCCTTCGGATCTCATACTTCCTGTTAAAAGATGGATCAAAAGTTCGAGAACACATTTGAGTCAAACTCACCTCCGTTGCCTGTCCTCAACGTCTTGATCTGCAGCCAAGCTGGCCCTCCACATGCTTCTTGAACTCCACAAACAAGCGGAACATGTTTGACTTCTCCTTCACGAAGTATACCCATGTATTCCTCGTATATTCATCAACCAATATCAGCATGTACCTGCTGCCTCCAAGACTGGCGGTGACGGTCGGTCCCACCAGATCACAATGAACAACCTCCTATTGTGCTTTGCATCTGGACTACGGCTTACCAAACGTAAAGCGATAAGCTTCATTACGTTGACATCCCACGCAAGCTTGACCGTTGTCGTAGGATGACAATATAGGCAAGCCTCTCATAAGGCTACCTCATCGTCATTGCTTTCAACTTATCCATCCCCACATGTCCCAGTCTATCATGCCAGATAGCTTGCACTATAATTGGCCTTCATCCAGTCAACATTAGAACTAATTGACAACCCAAACAAGGTCTTCTCCTTAGTCCCGACATGAGCAACGTTCACCGAGTGCAGGACAACCTTACACTCCTTGAATTAAACAGGTTGCTTGCATCTATAGCACCTTGGTCCCTCTTTCCTCTTCCCATCGCGCGTAGGAGAAACACTCCTCCCTTGCTGATATGAAGTAGAAGGACCATCCTCAGCAGCCAACTTCACCTCCTTGTTGAACAATACATCAAGGGAAGTCCAAATCTCTGTAGCTGACCGACATCCGCTGATGTGGTCCAAGAGCTCCGATGAGATCACCTGCTTGAGAATAACCTCTGCTTTCACGTTTGTCCTTCTTCCAAGCTCTCAACCGCTTCAGCATTGTCAGTAACAGCAGTAACCTCTTGCCTTTCTGCTCTGCAAACCACATCCCAAAGGTCCTCGCAAAGAAGATAGCTTTACATATATGACTTCCACTTATCAAAGTTAGTCCATGTAAGAAGCTTCATTCCAAGATCTCTTGCCAAATCACCTTCCATTGCACTTAACCCTGGTTCACTTAGACTTACAAAAGGCACTGAATCAAACTCCCGGTTGATCCACTGCTCAAGCCTCTGTTCCCTCTGATACCATGTCAAAATTTCTCAAGATGACTAGGAGATATCTCTGATACGAAGTAAAAACTTTCAGAGCTATCAAACTGACAAATTGATCAAGCGAAAAGTGGGAACCAGGCGCAGGAACACTCAACCTATCCGAGCCCAAATAAACCATATGCAAAATAGAAGAGCAAGAATCTTGTACTATAATACTCTTTACAATGCGAGACATACATGGCGAGGCATGATTCGTCGATGTATCCAACGGAAACATAAATAATACACGACAAATCTCAAACCGCGTGGACTCAAGAGTAACCGCCAAGATCTATTGTTGTACTACAGGAGTCCGCTCAACCCGCCAAGTCGCCAGACTGCAAACACGTTTTTCGGACTGCCAGTTATTCCAATGTAAGATCTACTCGCCGATCAGCAAGCCGCCTTACCGCAAGGTCTCGTAGTCGCCTGACCACACGATCTGCTACTGCCGAACTGAACAGGCTGCCAGAAACAGACAGCTTATTGAACCAGGAAACTAGTTGCAGAAGAGAGACCGTCTAGCCACAACCCGCGACCTGCTGTTAACCGCCGGTTTCTATCCGCAGAGTCCACACTGTCCATGACCATAGTCAGAACCAAGTCCCTGGCTTCCAGCACTATCCGCACAAACTGCACAGCACAAACTGGTCAACCTCCTCAAACTGTGCGGATACAAAATCCAGTCTGTAACAACTATCCGTGAGTTCACTTACAGTTCAATCATCTTCTAATTGATGTGATAGAGGGTCCTATTTATAGGCATGGTGAGGAGTATGGTCATCGCCCTAGCCGATAGGAAAACCACCCCATCTCGCAGCAAGCACCAAGTGTATCTGCTAGCCGCGGATACACAACCAGTCCGCCACAACCTACGCGATAGCCAGCTCACCAAAAGTCCGGATATCCATCCAACCGCCTTATCGCCAATGGTCAAGACAGTAACCCGCAGATACTGTGGAAACAACATGTCCGCATATCAGCGGACACAGTCCTTATTCCGCACGGCATGTGGACACATATGTCCAGTCCGCGTACTCCGAGCCCGTAGCCAAGGCACTATGCTGACAACTGCTGGACTCGGCGGACAAGGAATACAGTCTGCATGCCCAGGCGGACACAGCTCCAGTCCGCATGCCTTGTGGACACAGCTCCAGTCCGCATTCAACAAGCTCACAACCAATCATAAGACAACTGTTGCCGAGCTTGGTGGACTGAGAAGCAGTCCGCGCTTAACCGCATGATCTCCCCAAACTGAGCCAACATGGACTTGGTTCAGAACCAATCAAGTACACACCACCGACCACAAGGGCCGGTCCGCACTTACTGGCGGACACTGGCACCAGTCCGCCAATCCCGGCGAACTCCATGGCTACCACCTGCCACGCTTCCAGAGCTAGGCCAAGGCACCTGCCATGCTGATCTCCCGAGATCTAGTCCAGTCTATATCTTGACGGACTCTGCGGATAGAGAAGCTATCCGCCCGGTTAACTTCTAGGAACAAACTGCCTGCTGTGCATAAGCCGGCCTGGCTGGCCTCCATCTCTGTCCACACAGACCGCGCGAACAGACCTCCTAGGCCACCAAGGAACGAGTCGACTGCAACAACACTGCCGACCTGGCTAGCCGCCAGTCCTATCCGTATAGACCGCACGGATAGGTCGCCCAGGTTACCCAATCACCCACTTTCACTTCACCATTTTCAACAGAGGTTTCAGGGTGTTCTCTATTATTCTGCTAGCTCATCTTGCATGATCTGGAAGTATTCTATATTATTATGTGGGCTCATCTTGCGAGGTTCTTCAAGTGATATCTTTTATTTCGTGAGCTCATCTCATGTGATCAGGAAATATTCTATCTTACTCCGCGAGCTCACTTGTGAGGTCTTAAGGTGTTCTATTTTATTCCGTGAGATCTTCTCGCGAGGTCATGACGTGTTCTATCTTATTCTGCATTGTCATCTCGCGATACCATGAGATGTTCGCTTTAGTTCGGCTAAAATAAGCAACTTATACTTCATGACAAATACTCAAAGGGGTTACTGTTCATTACTCACTCCTCAAGGGAAGTTATTGTCAATCAGGTCATGAAAAATGTATTTGTTTTATTATTATTATTATTATTATTATTATTATTAACAAACATAAACTAAAGTTACTTGCTCCTTTATGTCTGTTACTTCTCTCCGTATTACCGATTCGAGTGAGATTGAAGACCTCGAGTTGTGATGTTGCCATAGTCTGGGTCCCTATGCAAGCTCCTCTCCCGCATACTGGTTACTTACCCCCTCGAGAGAGATTGTAAACCTCGAGTTGTGATGTTGCATTATTCTGGGACCCTGCATGTGCTCCTCTCCCACATACATGTTACTTGACCCCTCGAGTGTGATTGAAGACCTCGATTTATAATGCTGTCGTAGTCCGGGTCCATGTGAGAGCACCTCTCCCACATACTAGTTACTTGCCCCCTCGGGTGTGATTGAAGACCTCGAGTTGTGATGTTACTGTATTCTAGGTCCCTATACGAACTCCTCTCCCACATACCGTCTACTTACATGCTCGAGTTGTAATACTCCTATCCATCGGATAGCATATAGCAGTACGTCCGGATGGGGCCCGATGTCATATACTAAAGACAGACCAAAGAGTTACTAATTGAAACCATAATCCAATATTTCGCATCCTAACACAGAGTGCATTCTAGCAGAAGTAATTTAAAGGTTGTAAAAAGAACCAAACAACAGTATGAATGACCACTACCACAACTATGAATGTAAATCAAATACACAAATAAGGTCTTGGCCTTAAGGCCATACAATGTTCAACTTGAATTAAAATGTGTTACATACTTCGGCACGCAGGCCAGCCACACATGAACGATAAAATACAACAAGTGAATACTTTGGCCTTTGAGGGCCAGCACAACATTTCTGGGCTCCATCCCGCTACTTCCTGCGTGGCTCAACAGCACCTACACGCAACATTCCACCGCATGGTGGCAAACAAAAGTAATGGTCAGCATTAGCTGACCAAATTATAATGGCCCCACCCCTCACTCGGGGTGGCGGTGATCCTTCCCTGCAGGCATTAGTATAACTACAACATGGCAATAGGAACATGCAACTTAAGCACCATTGGCCACAGACGTTGTCACAAATGCCCAACGCCCCGTGCTCTCGGACACACTCTTGGTGCACAATACCTCAAGGGTCATACCACCGTTTGCAGACGGTCATCAACGTTTAAGCTTTTAGTCTCACAAGGGCCTAAGCCAGAGACAATGCCCCAAGTCTCCAGCAAAGTCATAACGATCTGCAAATCCACTGTATGACTCACTCCAAGACGGACGACAAGGGGAGGGTATAGTTCAGCCTTTACTGTGCTCAATTCGTCAGGCGCGTCAGCCACGATGCAGGTCGGTATCCCCATTCCCATTTCCGCATGATCCATAATTCTGAAGGATCATAGGATAACACTCATGGATACTAAAGCTGAGCAATTTAAGCTCACGCTCCACAACCCTTGGTATTCGAGAGACATACCATCACAAATTAGCCCTCAGGTCTCCTAGAGACAGGCCTCACATACAGTACATAACATACTGGAAGCTATCGCCGACGGTAGAACTACCGCCGCATGATAGGGGAAATACTATCATTTCTTCCGCTTACTTAGGTATTTTCCTGGAGACTGCCCCCAGTACTCTCAACGCAGTCATCTACACACCATGTGACTCCGAAACTCTATGCGACTACTACGGAGTCTTCTCTGGCATACAAGCATACAAACATCACCAATCTAGACCAACCCGTCCGGATGGGCTTCACACAACATGCCTATTCTGTACTTTGATTTCGGATCTAAATGCAACACTACGAGGATACATAGATCTACCCGTCGGGAGAACCACATCCACGTTTTTGTGGAGTGTCTACCCTCTAATACCAAAAGAAAAGACTTCACATGTTCAAGGAAGAGGATCGTTACCACCCTTGTAGTCCTCTTTGGCACCATGGAAGAAATTTAAATAGTTGAAAACGACCGCTCCGGGCTAGCCTCCGTAGATCCGAACTCACTTTGTGAATTCGGACTCTGAATCTCTAGCGACGGCGAGAACCCTCCTTCCCGGCGCTGCTGCTCCTCCAGAAAACCAGGCCAAACTCTCCAACTCCAAAATAATGAAGAGGAAATGGCTGAACCCGGCATATATATAAAGCTACCGTCGTGCGGTAACTAGCTACCGCCGCGCGTTACCGTCTCGCTTCGTGTGTAACCGCCCAGGCCCTCCAATCCCAGGCCGACACGTGGTCACACCGTTACGAATCGCTAACGCCGAGTGTTAGGATGCTAGCCCCTCAAGGTAGCTAGCAACCGTTACATCACGACCGCCCCTGGTACCGCAACGCGATAGCTACTACCACCGCGCGCTAGTAACCCGAGTGCTTTGACAAATAAATTGCCAAGCTACCGCCTGTCGTAACCCTACCGCTGGGCGTTATCTTCCTGAGAACTCGGACAGTAAAATAGCTAACGCTGCGCACTAGAATCCTACCGTCGTGCGCTAGACTAGTCATTGAGTCACCTCGCCTCACTCAATTCTCTTGACGCTATCAATGGA
This sequence comes from Platanthera guangdongensis, assembly GCA_039583875.1. Lineage (NCBI taxonomy): Eukaryota > Viridiplantae > Streptophyta > Magnoliopsida > Asparagales > Orchidaceae > Platanthera > Platanthera guangdongensis. The sequence goes on from CM077153.1 coordinate 247,137,043, forward strand.
GCTACCGCTGCACGGTACCTAGCTACCGCCGGGTGATAACCTCCAGAACACCATTTCCTGCCTTAAAAAAATTGGGGCATTACAAATCTCCCCCACTTAAAGAATTTCGTCCCAAAATTTATTCATGCAAGAAACTAAAGAATTTAATCAACATTAATTATGTACCTCAATTGAATAAGTCAGGTAACTCAGCCTTCATGGTTTGTTCCAGCTCCCAAGATAGCTCCTCACGGACACAATTTTCCCAGTGGACCTTGACCATTCTGACTTCCTTATTACGAAGTCACTTGACATCTACATCCTCAATGCGAATAGGTTTGACCTTCATTGTCAACCCACCATCCACCGGTACTTAATCTGTAGCGATCACTAGCGTAGGCTCTTGCACCGCCTTCCGCAACACCGATATGTGGAATACGTCATGTAGACCACTCAGTTCCGTTGAAAGCTTCAATCGGTAAGCTGCTTCACCAACACGCTCCAACACCTCAAACGGCCCAAGGTATCTTGGACTTAGCTTTTTCAACTAATGAATCCTCGAAACACCCTTGAACGGTTTGATCTTCAAGTATACCCAATCACTCACGACAAATTCGACATTTCTGTGCTTGGCATCATAGTACTTAGCTTGCCTATCTTACGCAACAAACAATCGCTCCTAGACTTTACGGACAATCGAAGTCACATTTTGCCTCCCTTCCGCTTTTACAACTTGGAATCGCCAGTCTCCAACCATGACAATGAAGTACAACATTTCCTACCATAAAGGGCCTCGAAGGGCACCATTTGAATACTTGTCTGGTAGCTGTTGTTGTACGCAAATGCAATCATATATAGGTGATCCTCCCATATTTTTTGAAATCCAAGGCACACATGCAAAGTATATCCTCCATCGTCCTGTTGACTCTCTCGGTCTGACCCTCTGTCTGCGGATGAAAGTTCGTACTGAACTTCAGCTTTGTTCCCAACAGTTGATGCACAACCCTCCACTCATTAGACGTGAACTGCCCATCCCGGTCACGCACGATGCTACGGGGCACACCGTGTAGATGAACAGTATTCTCCACATATAGCTTTGCTAGCTTATCCACTGAATCGTCCTTCCTATTCGGGATGAAGTGCGACACTTTCGTCAAACGATCTACGATCACCCAGATGGTGTCGTTTCCCATTTGCGATCTCGGCAAACCGTGCATGAAATCCATGGATATATCGTCGAACTTCCATTTTGGTATAGGCAAGGACTTCAAGAATCATCCAAGCTTCTGGAATTTAGCCTTCACTAGAGCACAAGTTTTATACTTAACCACATACAATGCTACATTCTTTTTCAGTCCGGGTCACCAAAACAACTTTTTCATGTCTTTATACATCATTGTGCTCCCCGGGTGGATTGAGTACTTGGTGTAATGATCCTCGTACATCAACTCCTCTCGTATTTTACCCACTTTTGGGATGCACAAATGACTGTCCTTCCACAACAGCCCATTATCAACCTTAAACTGGGCATTAGACCCATCCAAGGCCTCAGTCATGAGCTGTTTCATGTCGTCATCCAAATCCAAAGCCTACTGAATCCGATCGGCTAGGTCATACTGTACCTCAACCCAACTCAAACGTGCTTCATCACTCATTCTCCTATCAACACAAGAGATCTCTAATGACTCCAAATCTCGAACGAGACACTCATCATGCATCATCAACCAATTGGACTGTGTAGGAGCTCTGCGACTTAAAGAATCTGCAACCGCATTACTTTTGCCAGAAAGATAATGTATCTTGAAGGTGTAGTCCCCAAGAACTTCATCCACCTTCGTTGATGCATATTGTAGTCCTTCTAATCAAACAAGTACTTCAAGCTCTTATGATCAGTATAAATGTCGTCCTTCACGCCGTACAAATAGTGCCTCCAAAGCTTCAATGCGAATATCACGACAGCCAACTCCAAATCATGGACTAGATAATTCCTCTCATGCATCTTCAGGTGGCGCTAACCATAAGCTATTACTCTCCCATGTTGTAACAAAACACAGCCTAAGCCGTTACCTGAAGCGTCGTTATAGATCTCAAAGCTCTCTATCCCACATAGCGAGCAAAGAATAGGAGTCGTGGTCAGACGACTTTTCAGTTCTTTGAAAGCTTGAGTGCACGCTAGAGACCAAACAAATTTTTGATCCTTCCTCGTCAGGGTCGTGAGAGGTAACACTATCCATGAGAAGTTCTCTATGAAGCGCCAGTAGTAGTCGACAAGCCCCAGAAAACTCCGGAATTCCGCCACAGAAGACAACATAGGCCACTCCCAAATAACCGAAACCTTTTTCGGATCCACCGCGATACCCTCACCACTGAAAATATGACCAAGGAACGCTATAGAAGATAGTCAAAATTCATACTTAGAGAACTTGTCATACAACTGATTACTTCTCAAGGTCACCAGAATAATATTCAAGTGCTCTGCATGATCTTCCTCGGAATAGGAGTACACCAGGATGTCATCGATGAACTGTAACAGCCCCATTTTCAGTAGGCAAAATGTTGGGTGACATGGCCTGGGACACGGGCGTGTCCCAAGGCGTGTCCCGACATCAGATCGTCGAACGCGAGATCGTCAAACGCCGGATCGTCGAACGGAAATCATCGAATGGAAATAGTCGAGCGCTGGCAAATCATCGAACGGGTTGTTTGACGATCACTGGTGAGATCGACGATCACTGGCGAGCTCGACGATCGCTGCCTGATCGTCGAACGCAGATCGTCGAGCACAGGCCTGTGACACGTGCGTGTCACAGGGCGTGTCAGCGTGGTCGACGAACTCAGCCCGACGAATTGGAGCTGGGGCGTATTTAGTGCCGTGTCTGGGCACATGGCCTAGGACACGGGCGTGTTACAGGCCGTGTGAGTCTCGGGTGATTTTGGGATTTTTCAGCCTGACGAACACGGCCACAGACACGGGCATGTCTGAAGGCGTGTCGGGTGACACGGCCCATAACATGGGCGTGGCATATGGGCGTGTCACTGGATTGGATAAGTCGTTTGAGCACCGCTTGAGGCACACAGCCTGGGAAACGGGCATGTCACAGGCCGTGTCAGACAAAAATTGTACTTTTATGGCAAAATCGTGGTCGTCCGTTCTTTCAGCTGGGATCCAATGGCTGAGCTGACTCCCTGTTTCCTTAAGGCCATGAATGATAAGTGCAATCTCATTTCTCATTTGGTCTTCTCTTTCTTCATTTCTAGTGAGAGAAAGGGAGAGGAAGGAGGAGGAGGAGGAAAGGGGCTGGTCACTGGTGCTACTGCGGTTTACCAACGAGAGATCTGAGGCTGACATTGCGGAGGAAAAGCTCTTGTGAGTCGTTCGAGCCAGCGTATAACTCATGACACCAAAGAGGTCTTCAAGGGTAACGACTTTTTCTTATTAGCTATGTGAAGGCTTCCTTTTTGGCATATGTTTATGATTCCCCCACCAAAAGGTGGCTAATTTTAGGAGTCTTTGGGTTGATTCATGGAATCCTCTTTGTTGGCATATAGATTCGGAAATGGAGTATGGAATAGGCATGCTATGTGAAGCCCATCTGGACAGGTTGGTCTGGATTGGTGATGGTGCATATACGAACCGGAGAAGAATCCGTGATAAACGTGTAGTTTAGGAGTCGACGGGTTGGACCTGTGAAAGAAAGTAGCAGGAAGTACTGGAGTGGTAGTCCAGGAAAAGACCCGTATAATGATTGTGCTGCTTGTGCTATTGGGTCGTACCTGTGAATGAGTAACAGGAAGTACCGGTATGACCAAGAAAGGCCCTTTGTGATGCTTGATGTCATAGGTGGGATCTGTGAAGCGAGGAACAGGAAGTACTAGCATGATAGCCAAGAAAGACCCCTGACATTTGTAATATTTGTGGCGTCCACCTGCGAAGAGAGTAGCAGGAAGTACTGGTGTGCCCATGAAAGACCCGCTAATGTTTTGAGAGAATGGGTGTAATAGAAATACCCAGGCTTGAATGCCAGAACAGGATCGGTGAGACCTACCCGCGCCTTTATTTAGCCGCGAGTACGCCGTGCTCGGTGATGGCAAGGCGATTTGAGCAACAGGGGGTGGAGGATCCGACCTGCGTTATGTCCGTTCGATATGAGACCAGAAGGTGCGGTCTGTTGGAGCGCATAGCAAGAGTCTTAGGCCTACACGTCGTGAGACAATGGGGGGCTACGGGGCAATCCCGGTTCACTAAGACTATAAAACTCTGGTTGCACGCCATAGAGTAAATGCTCAAGTGAGTTGTCGTTGGGCTGTGACCCTGATACGGTGGTGGTCAACTGATTTGCTAGTACACCAAGAATGTGCCCTAATTGCACGGACCGTTGGGCCGGGTGGCTAACGGTTGTGATGGCATGTGTACGTGATAGCACATTATATGAGAAATATTGTCATGCTTGTGATATGATATGCCTGTAGGGAAGATTACCGCTGCCCCGAGAAAGGGGTATGGTCGTTATAATTTGGTCAGCTGAATGCTGATCGTTGCCTCTGTTTGCCACCCTTGGGTGGAATGTCCCTGTGCAGGTGCTGGAGAACCGAGCGGGACGCATAAGGGTTGAAGTCCCTACAGCTTTTGCTGCTGCTAGCCCTCGAAGTCTAATGTGGATGTAAATACTATGTTTTCTTTTGTTGTGGCCGGCCTGCGTGCCAATGTTTGGGCCACTGTTTGATAGCCCTGTAAGGCCATAAGGCCAACTCTGTTTACATGTTGTAAGACATTCCTATAATCTATAAAATGTGGAGTTTTATATGTTGGACATTCAAGAGAGGAGTTCAGGTGTATAGGATTCTGTTAGAATGCAATGTTTTAGGTGCGCTGCGCTACTCTGGTATCACTCTGTAGTTTCATCGTCTGTTTTGTGGTATATGTTGTGGGGCCCCGCCCGGACCTTCTAGTATATATTATATGAACGAATGGGGTTGTTACATTTTTGGTATCAACTGTCTTGGTATTTCCCTCTTGAAGTCGTGGTCGACTTCTTTTGTGGGGTGGCGAGCACGTGTCTGTGCAACCCAAGTTAACACATTCGAAATCCTGAATGTCCATAATAGGAATGCAAAATTTTGTGTTTGAGGAACCTGTGCGTTCATATATTGTTGCTTACTTGTGTACTTTTTCGATGCAGGCGACGAGTGCGATGGCATGGAAGCAGGAACCCCAACACTCGATAGGAAGCATGACATCAACTGTGGTACCAACATCTCCTCCATCGATAGAAACAGCTCAACTGATTGTCGATGTGGTTTTTGCAACGCTCAAGGCTTACCATGAAGGACAGGTTCAACCATCTGATCCGGTAATGCGTTCCATGCCGGGTAGTGAACTTGAGCAGATGGCAAGGGGAAGTGCCTCAACTTTGTCGGTGAACGTGTGTTTGAGCCAAGGAGAGGACACGGTTGAGGACTATTTTCATGCATTTGTTGCAATGAGACAACAACCCGAGTTTGTGTTTAAAACTGAGGGGATAAAGATCAATCGGTTTTATGATGGGCTATGTCAGGAACTCCGTTTCTTTTTGATGGGTCCTAAGTTCTTGGGATTCCAATAACTGGTGGAGGCAGCTATACTGTTGGAAATGGACTTGATGAGAGCCCAGCACATGTATGCGACCAAGAAAGTGCGCACTCCAAGGGTTGGGAAGTCTGCTCACCGTAAGAAGCAAAGACTCGAGAAGCGTACTTGTTATGCTTGTGGTCAGGTAGGACACATTGCTCGTGACTGTTGGGATGGTGTTCAGCAGCCAAAGAAGCAATACAAGTGTTATTTGTGTGGTAAAGTAGGACATAAAGCTCGAGATTGCCGCGTTGGCTCGTAGCGGGCAAGAAAGAAGAAGGAAATGTCGACATAATGATGTACATAAATAAATGGGCTCCTCATGTATGGTAGCTTATGCATGTGTTATCTGTACAGTAAGCCGTTTTGGATGATAGGTCTATGATAGCGTTTATATTTTATAACGACAATACATGGATGTGTGGGATCAACGTGTTTGTCCGATAGCCGTGAACATGACAGATTGTTGATGTTTTATGCCATGGGGACATTTGTGCCCAACCTTACCAGGAGTCGTCGATGTCTGGTTGAGCAGGAAATCAGAGCGTCTTATTTGGAGACGGGAAAAGCAGTGGTGGATTCCTCTGCATCCCAGGCCCAATCCTACGTGTTACGAGTGCACGAGAATCGTATTGATTACTTTTGTTTGCATCTTGTGTATGTTACTTGTGTGTGTTACGTGCACCACAGGATTTGCGATGATTCAGAACACACAAGCACTGTTTGATACGGATGCTTTGTATTCTTTTCTGTCTAGCGAGTTTCTAGCACGACTTGGGATACCTAGTCGTGTGAAGTCTGATAGCGGCAGAATGGTGTTGCCAAATTACTGTTAGATGCTTGCGGATCAAGCTTGCGATGTGGCGGTCCAACGAGGAAGTCGGGATTTCAGTTTGACTGCATCTGTATTGCCAATATCGGAATTCGACGTGATATTTGGTATGGATTGGCTTGTAGAGTAGCATGCCTTGATTGATGTTGTTGTCTGCACTCCAAGTCTTGAAGGCTGTTCGGTAGGGTGCGGAGTGCTACTTCGCTCTGAGTCAGGCTGTTGAGCCAAAGACCAGTGTGCGTGATGTTCCGATTATGTCGGAATTTGCAGATGTGTTTCCCAAGGATATCCGTGGGCTACCACCCCAGCGAGAGATTGACTTCGTGATCGAGTTGGTGTCAGGTGCGAAACCTGTAACCCGCTCTCCATATCGCGTCGCGCCTACGGAAATAGTGGAGTTGAAAGTCCAACTGCAAGACTTGATGGAGCAGGGTTATATACGCCATAGTATGTCTCCTTGGAGAACCCTTGTGCTTTTGACAGTGACTTGCGGTTATGTATTGATTACCGCGAATGAAATAAGCTGGCCGAGAAGCATAACTATCTGATTCCACGGATGGATGAGTTGTTTGATCAACTAGTGGGATCATCCGTCTACTCGAAGTTGGAATTGAAATCTGATTATAAAGATCCGGCAAGAAGATATTGGAATAAGGTATGGGCACTACGAGTTCACGGTCATGCCGTTTGGGCTGTGCAATGCGCCCTCAGTATTGATGGACTTGATGCACCGAATATTTCTCGAGTACCTGGATTTGTTTGTGATAGTGTTCATTTGTGATATCCTGGTGTACTCGAGATCGGAAGCCGATCATGAGAAACATTTGCGGTTGGTGAATCCGCTCTATGCCAAGTTCTCAAAGTGCGAGTTTTAGCTATCGTCGGTGGTTTTTCTGGGTCATGTGGTGAGCGGAGCGGGCATAGTTGTGGAGCCAGCGAAGATAAGGGCCATAGAAGAGTGACCAGTGTTGTCTTCAGTGGCCGAGGTCCGGAGTTTCCTTGGACTAGCAGGCTACTACCAAAGAGTTGGTGAAAACTTCTCGCGGATTTCTTTGTCGCTAACCATGTTGACGCGAAAAGAACAGAAGTTCGTTTGGTCGCCAGAGTGCGCGCGAGCTTTTGAAGAGCTGAAATTTCGGTTGACCACGGCACCTGTGTTATCATCGCCATGTGGTACCGATGGATTTGTAATCTACAGTGATGCCTCAGGGAGTGGCTTAGGCTGCGTACTTCTACAAAATGAAACGGTGATTGCTTATGGCTCATGCCAGATGAAAGTGCACGAGCAAAACTATCCCGTCCATAACTTAGAGTTGACGGCGGTGATCTTTGCACTAATGCTGTGGCGACATTATCTGTATGGTATGAAGGTGGAGATCTATACAGATCACAAGAGCCTAAAGTACATTTTGGAGCAGAAGGACTTGAATATGCGACAACAAAGGTGGTTGCAGAAGCATGATGAACGTCTCATCCAGGAGCTGGAAGTATTAAGGCTTTCTTGGGGTGACAAGAATTCCATTGCCCATGCATGTTTGAACTGGACGGAGGTGCAATGTGACCTTGCGGACCGAATTTGACGGGCAACGGAGTTGGACGAAGATCTCCTACGCTATGAGAAAGCTGGGCCAGAAGGGAAGTTATCCTGGCATGATGGTCTTTTGCGAAAAGAAGGCCGTTTGTGCATCCCAAATATGGGTAAATTGAGGGAAGAACTAATGTATGAAGCACATTATACGAAGTACTCAATCCACCCAGGAAGCACGAAGATGTTCAGAGATATGAAAAGCACTTTTGGTGGCTAGGGCTAAAGAAAGATGTTGCTCGTTATGTGGACAAATGCCAAACATGTGCGATGGTGAAGGCGGAATGCCAAAAGCCGGGTGGTGATTTGAAGTCGCTGCCGATTCCCGAGTGGAAGTTTGATGATATTTCCATGGATTTTGTGCACGGGTTGCTGGGATCTCAGTGAGGAAATGATGTCATATGGGTGATTGATGCCATCCAGGTTTGGCAAAGCTGTACGTGGAACAGATTGTATGGCTTCACGGTGTTCCTCGGAGCATCGTAAGTGATCGAGATGGGTGATTCACGTCAAAGGATTGGAAGCTAGTTCACCAGCTGTTGGGCACGAAGTTGACTTTCAATACGGCCTTTCATCCCCAAACGGATGGCCAAACTGAACGGACCAACAACACTATGGAGGACATGCTCAGGATGTGCTCCCTAGACTTCGGAAAGAGATGGGAAGATCATCTCTACATGGTGGAGTTTGCTTATAATAACAGCTATCAGGCGAACATCAGGATGACACCATATGAAGCTTTATATGGAAGGAAGTGTCGTACTCCCTTGGCTTGGGTAGAAGCGGGCGAAGCTAGAGTTTATACTCGGAATGAAGTCAATGAAGCAAACTCAACCATTCGTGCTATTCGCGAGAGGCTACTTATAGCCCAAGATCGTCAAGCAAAGTACTACAACGCCAAGTACCGGAACATAGAGGTCGCGGTAGGCGATTGGGTCTACTTGAAGATCAAACCCTTCAAAGGTGTATCCAGGATTCGACGTTTGAAAAAGTTGAGTCCAAGATATTTGGGTCCATTTGAAATGGTTGAGCGAATCAGAGAAGCTGCGTATCGACTAGCTCTTTCGGCAGACATGCGTGGACTACATGATGTGTTTCACATCTCGGTGCTTCGGAAGACCGTGAAAGCTCCAGCTCAAGTGATCACGGGTGATCGTGTGCTGGTGGAGTATGGGCTAACAACGAGGGTTAGACCCATTCAGATCGAGGATCAAGCCGAGAAACAGTTGCGAAACAAGACGGTCGGAATGGTTAAAGTCCGATGGGACAATTGCGGCTGCGAGGAGCTTACATGGGAGCGAGAGTAGACCATGCTAGAGGAGTTTCCCGAGCTATTTTTGTAGCAATTGCATAGTGAAAATTGTATTGTAAAATAAACGTTTCATGTTATAACCTTTTACTTGCTGGTTGACAACCTCTATACCAATTTCGAGGACGAAATTTCTTGTATGAGGCGAGGGTTGTAACAGCCCAATTTTCAGCAGGCAAAATGTTGGGTGACACGGCCTGGGACACGGGCGTGTCCCCGGGCATGTCCCGGCATCAGAACGTCGAACGCGGGATCGTCGAACGCCGGATCGTCGAACGGAAATCGTCGAATGGAAATCGTCGAGCGCCGGCAAATCGTCGAACGTGTTGTTTGACGATCGCTGGTGAGATCGACGATCGCTGGCAAGCTTGACGATCGCTGCCTGATCATCGAACAAAGATCGTCGAGCGCAAGCTTGTGACACGGGCGTATCACAAGGCGTTTTAGCGCGGTCTATGAACTCAGCCCGATGAATTGGAGCTGTGGCGTGTCTAGTGTCGTGTCTGGGCACACAGCCTACGACACGGGCGTGTTCCAGGCCGTGTGAGTCTCGGGTGATTTTGGGATTTTTTAGCCTGACGAACACGGCCACAGACATGGGAGTGTCGGAAGGCGTGTCGGGTGACACAGCCCATGACACAGGCGTGGCACATGGGCGTGTCACTGGATTGGATAAGTCAGTTGAGCACCGCTTGAGGCACAAGGCCTGGGACACAGGCGTGTCACAGGCCGTGTCAGGAAAAATTGTACTTTTGTGGCAAAATCGTGGTCGCCCGTTCTTTCAGCTGGGATCCAATGACTGAGCTGCCTCCCTGTTTCCTTAAGGCCGTGAATGAGAAGAGAAGTCTCATTTCTCATTTGGTCTTCTCTTTCTTCATTTCTAGTGAGATAAAGGGAGAGGAAGAAGGAGGAGGAGGAAAGGGGTTGGTCACTGGTGCTGCTGCAGTTTACCGACGAGAGATCCGAGGCCGACGTTGCGGAGGAAAAGCTCTTGTGAGTCGTTCGAGCCAGCATAGAGCTCATGGCACCAAAGAGGTCTTCAAGGGTAATGACTTTTTCTTTTTATCCATGTGAAGGCTTCCTTTTTGGCATATGTTTATGATTCCCCCACCAAAAGGTGGCTGATTTTGGGAGTCTTTGGGTTGATTCATGGAATCCCCTTTGTTGGCATATAGATCCAGAAATGGAGTACGGAATAGGCATGCTGTGTGAAGCTTATCTGGACAGGTTGGTCTTGATTGGTGATGGTGCATATATGAACCGGGGAAGACTCCGTGATAAACGTGTAGTTTAGGAGTCGACGGGTTGGACCTGTGAAAGAAAGTAGCAGGAAGTACTGGAGTGGTAGTCCAGGAAAAGACCTGTATAATGATTGTGCTGCTTGTGCTATTGGGTCGTACCTGTGAATGAGTAATAGGAAGTACTAATATGACCAGGAAAGGCCCATTGTGATGCTTGATGTCATAGGCGGGACCTGTGAAGCGAGGAACAGGAAGTACTGGCATGATAACCAGGAAAGACCCCTGACATTTGTAATCTTTGCGGCGTCCACCTGCGAAGAGAGTAGCAGGAAGTACTGGTGTGCCCAGGAAAGACCCGCTAATGTTGTGAGAGAATGGGTGTAATAGACATACCCATGCTTAAATTCCAGAACAAGATCTGTGAAACCTACCCGCTCCTTTATTTAGCCGTGAGTACGGCGTGCTCGGTGATGGCAAGGCGATTTGAGCAACGGGGGGTGGAGGATCCGACCTGCATTATGTCCGTCCGACGTGAGACCAGAAGGTGCGGTCTATTAGAGCACATAGCAAGAGTCTTAGGCCTATGCGACGTGAGACAATGGGGGGCTACGGGCCAATCCCGGTTCACTAAGACTATAAAACTTCGGCTACACGCCATGGAGTAAATGCTCAAGTGAATTGTCATTGGGCTGTGACCCTGATATGGTGGTGGGCAACTGATTTGCCAGTACACCAAGAATGTGCCCTGAGTGCACTGACCGTTGGGCCGGGTGGCTGACGGTTGTGATGGCATGTGTGCGTGATAGCACATTATATGAGAAATATTGTCGTGCTTGTGATATGATATGCCTATAGAGAAGATTACCGCTGCCCCGAGAAAGGGGTAGAGTCGTTATAATTTGGTCAGCTGAATGTCGACCGTTGCCTCTGTTTGCCACCCTTGGGTGGAATGTCTCTGTGCAGGTGCTGGAGAACCGAGCGGGACACATAATGGTTGAAGTCCCTACTGCTTTTGCTGCTGCTGCTGCTAGCCCTCGAAGGCTAATTTGGATGTAAATACTATGTTTTCTTTTGTTGTGGTCGGCCTGCGTGCTAATGTTTGGGCCACTGTTTGATAACCATGTAAGGCCATAAGATCAACGCTGTTTACATGTTGTAAGACATTCCTATAATCTATAAAATGTGGAGTTTTATATGTTGGACATCCAATCGAGGAGTTCAGGTGTATAGGCTTCCGTTAGAATGCAATGTGTTAGGTGCGATGCGCTACTCTGGTATCACTCTGTAGCTTCATCGTCTGTTTTGTGGTATATGTTGTGGGGCCCCGGCCGGACCTTCTAGTATATATTATATGAACGGATGGGGTTGTTACATGAACACTATCACGAACCGATTCAAATACTCCTGGAACGTCCTGTTCATTAGATCCATAAATGCTGATGGCGCATTCGTCAGCCTAAAAGGCATGACTGTGAACTCATAATGCCCATATCGAGTACTGAACGCCGTCTTGGGAATATCACTTTCTCTGATCCTCAGCTGATAATATCCAGACTTTAATTGCAGCTTTGAATATACGGTCGATCCAACTAGCTGATCGAACAAATCATCGATCCTCGGAATCGGGTACTTGTTCTTCTCTGATAGCTTATTGAGTTCCTGATAATCAATACACGGTCGTAGACTTCCATCCTTCTTCATCACGAAGAGGACTGGGGTGCTCCAAGGTGATGAACTTGGATGCACAAACCCCTGCTCAATCAATTTCGGAAGCTACGCCTTCAACTCTGCTATATATCTCGGTGCTAAGCGGTAAGGAGACTGGGACACCGGCTTGGCACCGGGAACCAACTCAATGGTGAACTCGATCTCTCTCTAAGGTGGGGCTCCGGAGATATTTTCGGGGAAGTCGTCGGCAAACTCCAAAACCACAGGGATACTGGCCAAATCACGCTTGGGCTTCTTTGCCTCTAAAAGAGTGAAGAACAGCTCTGCACCCTCATGAACTGCTTTAACTACTTGAGGAGCAGACATTAGTGTCTTGTTCACACCCTTTAAACCAGATAAAGTAGTTTCTTGTCTTGTATTAAACCCTAGCATTACAGTCTTAGAACCACAATCGATCTACGCACACTACTCTAAGAGCTAATCCATGCCAAAGATCACGTCAAACTCTACTATCGGCAGTAGTGACGCTTCTAGGTCAAAAGTTTGGCTTCCAATCAGCACTTTAATGCAACAGACTTTATCTACGCACATCGAACACCCATTAGGAAGCAACACATCTAATCTATCATTAGCCACAAAAGAGGTCACTCTGATACGTGACATGAAGTCCTCGGATAGGAAGGAGTGTAAAGCTTCTGTATCAAATAATGCTCGAGCCGGATAGTCCATGACCACGATAAAGCCTAAAACATGACAGTCATACGAACAAAGCATAAGATTCAAGGTATACAAAATATTACAACTAAAATCTAACACATACCTGTAACCACATCACCCTACTTGATGTCCTAGGTTGATGGCATCCCACTGGCCTAGGTAGAAGTTTGATGGGATACGGTTGACTCCACCATCTTCCCCTTTTCAGCATAAGATGCGCCTGCCTTCTTGCTCGAATTGCCACTCCAACAATCGTGGGCTATATGCCCCGGCTTTCCACAATTATAACATAGATTTGGACCGCCTCGCCCAAAATATGCTCCAGTAGTAATTGATGAAGTAGTCAGCCCAGAAGTTTTGGGCTTCTTATACGACTTTCGATATCCAGACTTTGACGAACTTGGAACCTTAAAATCTGACTCTTCATCACCAAGTCCTTTTTACTTTGAACTCTCTTCAGATCTTGTTCTGGTGATCGGGTCGTGTTTACCAGGGTCAAAAAGCCTTGCGTCATCGGACCTAAGAGCAGCAACCTCAGATCATCGTGCAGTCCTTCATAAAACCGATTGGTCTTGCGCTCCTCATCCAAAAAGTGGAGCCATCATAACGCCCTAACCTTGTGAACTCATGTAGGTAGTCATCCTCACTACTCTCTCCTTAAGTCAGCCTCTAGAATTGATTCTTCATTTTTATTTTCTGCACTGTCAGGGCGAACTAACCCTCCATCGATACGTTGGTGAGTTGTCTCCCAGCCAAAAGATGCAACTCTAACTTGTCCCACCACAACCTTACATCACCATCTAGGAGGAAAGTAGCTATTGTATCCTTCTTTCACTCCTTAGTCTATGTATCTGTCATGATTCTCTTTACCCTAAAAAGCCAGTACTTAGCCTAAGTTGGGCTTCCAGTCCCTGAGAACACTGGTGGATTAAAGCTCATCATGTGCTTTAACTGCTTCTCTATAGCTCTCCTCTGCATCACAGGCTTCTCCACTACCTGATTCGTCACTATGGGCTCTGCTACGCCAAGCGACACTTGACCTAACCCAGGAGAAGAAGGCTGCACTTGCCTCCTTGGTTGGGCATTGATCATAGCGAACACCGCTTCTGCTACCATTTGTATGTTTCTGTAGAAATAGGGGTTGCAGGCGCGTCGTTATGCGCACTACTCTCCGCGGAGTGCTGATGATGCGACTGCCTTACACCTCTCCTAGTCAACTATAGTTGTAAAAACACTCAATGAGGATACAAATAGATTGCCAAAACACAAATATTGGAACACTCAGATTCCTCAAACATATGTATTTTTATTCCTAAGTGGACATTCATGGGTTCTTTTATGTTATAACGGCAACGCACAAACCAGTGCTCACCATCACTTAAAGGAATTCATCCACAAATTCAAATAAGAAAGACTGACACCAGAGTCTGAAACCAACTTGTAACACCCCTATCCGTCAGATAGCATATAGCAGTAGGTCCGGTCGGGGCCCTACACATAATAATACAGACAGACCAAGTAGTTACTAATTGAAACCATAATCCAATATTTCGCATCCTAACACAGAGTGCATTCTTGCGGAAGTAATTTAAAAGTTGTAAATAGAACTCATCAACTCCATTAATGTCCACTACCATAACTAGGAATGCAAATCAAATACACAAATAAGTTCTTGGCCTTAAGGCCTTACAATGTTCAACTTGAATTAAAATGTGTTACATACTTCGGCACGCAAGCAGGACACACATGCACAATAAAATAACACAAGTATTCTCTTTGGCCTTCGAGGGCCAGCACAATATTTTTAGGCTCCAGCCAGATACTTCCCGCTTGGCTCAGTAACACCTGCACACAACATTCCACCGCATAGTGGAAAACAAAAGCAATGGTAAGCATTAGTTAACCAAATTATAACGACCCCATCCCTCACCCGGGGTGGCGGTGCTCCTTCCTTGCAGGCATTATTAAAACCACAACATGGAAATAGGAATGTGTAACTTTAGCACCATTCATAATAGATGTTGGCACAAACGCCCAACGCCCCGTGCTCTTAGGCACACTCTTGATGCACAAGACTTCAAGGGTCACACCACCATTCGCAGACGGTCATCAATGTTTGAACTTTTAGTCTCACAAGGGCCTAAGCCAGAGACAACGCTCTAAGCCTCCGGCAAAGTCATAACGACCTGTAGATCCACTGAATGACTCACTCCAAGACGGACAACAAGGGGAGGGTACAATTCAGCATTTCTCGAACTTAATTTGTCAAGTGCGTCAGCCACGACGCGGGTTGGCATCCTCTTTCTCATTTCTGCATGATCCATAATTCTGTAAGGATCCTAGGATAGCAGTCATGGATACTAAAGCTGAGCAATTTAAGCTCACGCTCCACAAAATGGGCCCGTAGGTCTTCGAGAGATAGGCCATCACAAATTAGCCCTCAGGTATCCCAGAGATAGGCTTCACAAACAATACATAGCTTAATGATAGTTATCGCCAGTGGTAGAACTATCGTCATGCGGTAGGGGAAAGACTATCGTTTCTTCCCCTTACTCTGGTGTTTTTCTGGAGACTACCCCCAGTACTCTCAACGCAGTCATCTGCATGCCCAGTGACTCCGAAAATCTACACGACTACCACGAAGTCTTCTCCGGCATACAAACATACAAACATCACAAATCCAGACCAACCCGTCCGGATGGGCTTCAGACAGCATGTCTATTCTATACTTTGATTCTGGATCTAAATGCAACACTACGGGGAGACACAGATCTACCCGTCGAGAGAACCACATCCAGGTATCCGTGGAGTGTCTACCCTCTAATGCCAAAAGAAAGGACTTCACATGTCCAAGGAAGAGGATTGTTACCCTTATAGTCCTCTTTGGCGCCATGGGAGAAATCTAGACGGTTGAAAATGGCCGCTCCAGGCTTGCCTTCGTAGATCCGAACTCGCTTTGTGAATCTCGACTCCGAATCTCTAGCAGTGGTGAGAACCCTCCTTCCTGACACTGCTGCTCCTCCTCCAAAAAACCAGGCCAAACTCTCAAACTCCAGAATAATGAAGAGAAAATGGTTGAACCATGAATACATATAAAGCTACCGATGCGCGGTAACTAGCAACCAACGCACGGTACCGTCTCGCTTCGTGTGTCACCACCCAGGCCCTCCAATCCCAGGCCGAAATGTGGCCACGCCATTATAGAATCGCTAATGCCGAGCATTAGGACGCTAGCGCTTCGCGGTAGCTAGCGAGCGTTACATCACGACCGCCCCTGGTATTGCCACGCGATAGCTACTACCGCCGCGCGGTAGTAACCCGAGCGCTTTGACAAATAAATTGCCAAGCTATCACCTGCAGTAGCCCTACCGCTGGGCGTTATCTTCCCGAGAACTCGGACAATAAAATAGCTACTGCTGTGCGCTAGAAACCTACCGTCACGCGGTAGACTAGGCATTGAGTAACCTCGCCTCATTCAATGCTCTCGACGCTATCAATGGATCTACTGTCGCGCGGTACCTAGCTACCGTCAGGAGATAACCTACAAAACACCATTTCCTGCCTTAAGAAAATTAGGGTGTTACACGAGTGAGATTGAAGACCTCGTGTTGAGATGTTATCGTAGTCTGGGTCCCAACAAGCTCTTCTCTTGCATGCCGACTACCTGCCCCCTCAAGAGAGATTGAAGAACTAGAGTTGTGATGATGTCGTAGTCGGGGTCCCTACGTGAGCTTCTCTCCCGCATACCATCTACTTGCCCCCTCGATTGTGATTGAAGACCTCGAGTTGTTTTGTTTTCATTGTTCGGGTCCATGCGCAAGCTCCTCTAACACATACCTGCTACTTTCCCCCTCAAGTGAGATTGAATACCCTGAGTTGAGATGTTATTATAGTCTAGGTCATTATGTGAGCCCATCGCCCACATACCGACTACTTTCCCCCATCGAGAGAGATTGTAGACCTCAAGATGTGATGTTATTGTAGTCTGGGTCCCTGCGCAAGCTCCTCTCTCGCATACCAGCTACTTTCCCCTCCGGAGAAAGTTAAAGTTCTTGAGTTTTGGTGTTTCCGTAGTCCGGGTCACTGTGCGAGCTCCTCTCCCGCATACCAGCTACTTTCCCCCTCGAGTTAGTTGAAGTCCTCGAGATATAATGTTGTCATAGTCAGGATCCCCGGGTGAGCTCCTCTACCACATATCGGCTACTTGCCCCCTCAAGTGAGTTGATGTTCTTGAGTTGTAATGTTGTCATAGTCCGGGTCCCTGCACGAGCTCCTCTCCCACATACTAGCAACTTTTCCCCTTAAGTGAGTTAGGGTCCTCGAGTTGTGATGTTGTAGTCTGGATCCCTGGGCAAGCTCCTCTCCCGCATACCAATTACCTGCCCCCTCAAGCGAGTTCGAGTTCACGACAGAGTTGATGTCATAATCTGGACCCCTACATAGGTTTCTTTTACGTGAGTTGTCTACCTGACAATAGGGTTTGAGCCCTTTCTCCACCTCTAGTTGAGCTCGCTCATTTTGCGAATGGCCAGGAGCATTCTGAGCTTTTATCCACCTCCAGTTGAGCTCGGCTCCTGCAAAGTGTCTACCTTTATTCTCCATCTCCAATTGAGCTTGCTCTCTTAGCAAATTGACTGGAGGGTATCGACCTTTTCTCCACCTCCAGTTGAGCTCATTCTCTTAGTAAATGAACTAGAGGGTGTCGACCTTTTCTCCATCTTCAGTTAAGCTTGGTCATTTAGCGAATGGCCTGGAGGGTGTAGACCTTTTCTCCGCCTCTAGTTGAGCTTGCTTGCTTATCGGATGGCCTGGAGGGTGTCGACCTCTTCTCCACCTCCAGTTGAGCTTGGTCGCTTAGCGAATTGACCAGAGGGTGTCGACCTTTTCTCCACCTCTAGTTGAGCTCGCTTACTTAGCGAATGTCCTAGAGGATGTCAACCTTATCTCCACCTCCAGTTGAGCCCGCTCGTTTAGCGAATGGTGTGGAAGGCATCGACATTTCTTCTCCAACTCAGTTAAGCTCAGCTCCTGCGAGGTGTCAACCTTTCTTCTCTACCTCCAGTTAAGCTCGGATCTTGTGAGGTGTCGACCTTCTTTCCACTTATAGTTGAGCTCAGCTCTTGTGAGGTGTCGACCTTTTCTCCACCTCTAGTTGAGCTTGCTTGCATAGCAAATGGCATGAAGGGTGTCGATCTTTCTTCTCCACCTCCAGTTGAGCTCGCTCGTTTAGTGAATGGCCTGGAGGGCATCGATCTTTCTTCTCCACCTCTAATTGAGCTCGGCTCCTATGATGTGTCGACCTTTCTTCTCGACCTCCAATTGAGCTCGGCTCCTGCAAGGTGTCGAACTTTCTTCTCCACCTCCTGTTGAGCTCGCTCATTTAGCAAATGGATTAGAGGGCGTCGATCTTTTCTCCACCCCCCAGTTGAGATTGCTCGTTTAGCGAATGGCCTGGGAGGTTTTGAATCTTCTCTAACTCCTCTAGTTGAGTTGCATTCCTAAGATGGAGTTTGAGTGGCATATCTGCTAGTGACCATCTCTCTGAACTACGAGTTCAATATTATTTTTTCGAGCTTGCGAGCAATCCCGGAAAAAGGGGGGATTGTGTATAACCCGTAATTCGTTGAGATTAGAGAATTATGAGGACGCCATAGAAGACCTTGCCGCAGTAGGGGGCCAGTCGAGGATGCCTTTTCACAACTAGGGGTGAGTTGAGAAGACCTCTCCTTAGCAGGGGGTGAGTCGAGGAGGCTCGACCCAGCTAGGGCAAGTTAAGAAGACCTCTCCCCAACAGGGGCGAGTCGAGGAGGCCTTGCCCCAACCAGGGGCTAATTGAGAAAACCTCGACACAGCATGTGGCGAGTTTAGGAGGCCTCGCCCCAGTATGGGGCGAGTTGATAAGGCCTCGCCCTAGCAGGGGCGAGTTGAGAAGGCCTTGTCCCAGCAGGGGCAAGTTGAGGAGACCTCACCCCAATATGGGGCAAGTTGAGGAGACCTCACCCGGTTAGGGTGAGCGCACTGGGGCAGATGTTCGCAGACCATAATCCTCCCTCCCCTTGGATTTTCCTATAAATAGGACCCCCAAGGCACAAGTAGAGAACATCTTCATTCCCCCTAGGAGGGGCGAGTTCACATTCATCCTCACTTGTGTCGAGCTCAACAATGGATTTAGGAGGGGAAGTTCCTATAGACTTCTGGGTGTGTAGAGGGAGGACATCCTCGTTACATCACACATGTTTGTTTGTATGAAGTCTGGTGTCGATCGTTGTGCTCACCACCTTCTCCATAAGTCTCACACAAGGTGATCACTAAATTAGTAAACTTTGGTCACCTCAGGTCCGAACAACAGGGACCGAGTTTCTTGGTTCCAATAATCATGGAAGTTGGAGAAGTAATCATGTTAGCAAATGAGGTCATTTTTCTTCCCGACCGTCAAAAGACAATGGGTGAACATCTGGGGTTCCACCACCAATCTATATATAGGGGTAAGTGTGGACCCCTTCGACTCGCTAGACTCAAACTCACCGAATAAAGCTTGGTCTATTCTTTCCGAGCTTTGAGTGAGCAAGCAAATAGTGGGACTTTCGTACAACTCATATTCGTCGTGGCGGGCCCCTACCCAATGGTGAGCTCACTTACCTCCATAGAGTGGCCAAGAAAGTCTAGCAATGAGAATTAAGAGTTTAACTATAATATCTATAAGCTCGTCAAGCTATAGATCGAGAACTCGCCTATACTACCAGCAAGATCACCAAGCAAGAGCTCGCTTATTCAAGCATACCATCCTTCTTCTCGCAGTTTCAGCGAGGCGAGTTCCTTCGGAGTTCAGTATCAAAATTGACATCCGTAACAAACTATAATCTCAACCAATTTCAGCTCGCAAAAATGATCTTATAAACAAGGCCTCGGCATAAGGCGACCTCACTAAAGAAGACAACAAAATATTTGTCAGGTGTCATGTATCCAGTATCTCAAGAGGCGGTGTGGATATTCACAATTCATATATACCCCCAAATTACTAATAAATAAAACCCTAGGTTGCAAGTTAAAGGCAGGTTGCACCCCCTCCCTCCCCCAAGGTTCCCAAGAAACTTGTAGTGTCTCTCTTGTGCTGAGCACAACTCTGATTTTTGAGGGGAAGTTCCTGTAACTTCTTGGTACGTGGTGGGACCTCCACGATGTGTCTTGAGAGATCCTGTTTACAGGCAATCGGGAAAAAACACTTGCTTCTTCCATCACCCCTAGTTTAAGTTCAATTGTCCCAACCACTTGACAAGTAATTTTTGATCACAAACAATTCAAATTTTTGTGAACCGGGATTGCATTGGTTCCCACAGTTACCATGATCTATCATGAATTCGATGTTTCTCTTGCGCTATCAATTCATAGGTAAAACCTCTTGAGGTCATATCAGGTGTTCCCAAGCGAGTCACCATTCTGATTTTGCAGGCGATATCCTCCGGTCTTAAGAGCTTCTAGGATCATGAACGGCCCATCCCAATACAATGAACAGAGTTATAATGGTATCATAGGGGCATTCTCTCTAACTCCCTTGCCGAAATAGTATTAGAGAATATAATCAAAGTCTTAAAATTTTTATAGGCACTTTATAAGTTTTCTCTCATTCATCTTTATAAGAGAAGTGAAATTTGAGACCATTTGACGTGAATGGAAAGGGGTTCTCATCACAAAGAATGTTGCCTTCATCATATGCACTCAAACACACACTAATGTGTGGTTCACCAAGCTTCTCAGTTGATTTATTAATGAGGGTTCTGCTTATTGGTCAAGATTTGGCCTCTTGATCTACTTTTATGTCAGTAAAAATCTGCTTAAAATGGGCTCGTCGATCTAAACTATTGTTGGAAGCTATCAAGATGACTCAACCTCGATGAAGAGAAGAGCTCATGAGGTCACAGATTAGCTTCAATCATACCATTGTTGTCCCTCCTCCAGTTGGGCAACAACCCCCTTTCCATGACGTTTAGATAACTCAACGTATGTTGCCAAGGTTACAACTGGCGGCGATGTCACGACAACCTCGATGTGGGGTCCAAAAAAAGATCGAAGTGACTCCCTCATTTCTTTCTTGGACTCTACGAGGTCAGCTCACATGAAGAACTCACTTGGAACTCATGAGTTACTGATCTTTGATTTTCGCAAGTTGTTCGCCATAACATCTCACACTGAAGTTTTGCCCTTTAATTTTAGTCCACGCTCACCACATCAAAGTGTTAGAATCAAGAAGAAGGATTCTCAAAGTTCGGTCTAAGGGGGTAATTGAAAGAAATAAAAAAAAGTCAAAAGGTCAAGATAATCTCCAAATTTTTTAGAAACAAGACTTGCACGTTCAAGCAAGAAGGTCTCGTCACACACCTGGAAGTCTATAAGAACTTCTCTCCAAAACAAAGCTAAGCACAGCACTAGGAAGGCAAGGACATGGCAAATGAAAATCTGGGAGGGGAGGTCAATGTGCCTTTAACTTGTGTCATGGGGCTCTATTTATAAGAAATCTACGTGGTACATGATCTGTGAATAGCCACGCTTCCTTTATTGGATAATGGATGCCTCTTTCTTGGGCCACCTTACTCTTGGCAGTCTTTTGAGACGACGAGCTGATTGAGAATGCTTTAGCAGAGGTCTCCTGAGCTGAGCTTCTTGGTATTGAAGTCTCTTAAAGGAGAGCTCGTTGAACTATTAAACAGTTCGACAGCTTGCTCTGAACGAGATCACTGGTGAGTCCAATGAGAGATCATTGGCTAGCTGTTGCACTGACTTGTCGAGCTTATGTTAAGCTCCACTAGTCTTCAAGAAGTCCTTTCCTTTTGGTTAACGATCATCCTCTTAATCCCCCCATTAAAGATGAATTGTACAACATGAATTGATTAAACCTTGTTCATGATGCGGTGCATATCATTCTCATGCGCGGAGTGTGGAGGCAATAATACTCGGACATCACTCCAATGCGTTAAGTTAATTTCCTCCTAAGTGTGAAAAAGGTTAACCAACTTTGACAATGTTTTTCAAGCATATGTTTCATGACAAGTCTTAAAAATTTGATAGGCACTTTATAAGTTTTCTCTCATTCATCTTTATAAGAGAAGTGAAATTTGAAACCATTTGACGTGAATGGAAAGGGGTTCTCATCACAAAGAATGTTGCCTTCATCATATGCACTCAAACACACACTAATGTGTGGTTCACCAAACTTCTCAGTTGATTTATTAATGAGGGTTCTGCTTATTGGTCAAGATTTGACCTCTTGATCTACTTTTATGTCAGTAAAAATTTGCTTAAAAATGGGCTCGTCGATCTAAACTATTGTTGGAAGCTATCAAACTGACTCAACCTCGATGAAGCGAAGAGCTCATGAGGTCACAGATTAGCTTCAATCATACCATTGTTGTCCCTCATCCAGTTGGGCAACAACCCCCTTTCCATGACGTTTGGATAACTCAACGTATGTTGCCAAGGTTACAACTGGCGGCGATGTCACGACAACCTCGATGTGGGGCCCAAAAAAGATCGAAGTGACTCCCTCATTTCTTTCTTGGACTCTACGAGGTCAGCTCACGTGAAGAACCCACTTGGAACTCATGAGTTACTGATCTTTTTTTTTTTCAAGTTGTTCGCCATAACATCTCACACTGAAGTTTCGTCCTTTAATATTAGTCCACGCTCACCACATCAAAGTGTTAGAATCAAGAAAAAGGATTCTCAAAGTTCGGTCTAAGTGGGTAATTGAAAGAAATAAAAAGAAGTCAAAAGGTCAAGATAATCTCCAGATTTTCTAGAAACAAGACTTGCACGTTGCAGCAAGAAGGTCTTGTCACACACCTGGAAGTCTATAAGAACTGTCTCTCCAAAACAAAGCTAAGCACAGCACTAGGAAGGCAAGGACATGGCAAATGCAAATCTGGGAGCGGAGGTCAATATGCCTTTAACTTGTGTCATGGGGCTCTATTTCTAAGAAATCTATTTGGTACATGATCTGTGAATAGCCATGCTTCCTTTATTGGATAATGGATGCCTGTTTCTTGGGCCACCTTACTCTTGGCAGTCTTTTGAGATGACGAGCTGATTGAGAATGCTTTAGCAGAGGTCTCCTGAGTTGAGCTTCTTGGTATTGAAGTCTCGTAAAGGAGAGCTCGCTGAACTATTAAACGGTTCGACAGCTTGCTCTGAACGAGATCGCTGGTGAGTCCAATTAGAGATCATTGGCTAGCTGTTGCACCGACTTGTTGAGCTTATGTTAAGCTCCACTAGTCTTCAAGAAGGCCTTTCCTTTTGGTTAACGATCATCCTCTTAATCCCCCCATTAAAGATGAATTGTACAACATGAATTGATTAAACCTTGTTCATGATGCGGTGCATATCATTCTCATGCATGGAGTGTGGATGCAATAATACTCGGACATCACTCCAATGCGTTAAGTTAAAAAATCCTCCTAAGTGTGAAAAAGGTTAACCAAATTTGACAATGTTTTTCAAGCATATGTTTCATGAAAAGTGTGAAAAGGAGAATCTGTCTTTGACCTTTAAACCAACATGTGTTTTTTGATCAAAGGAAGCTTAATCCACATGTCATCTACCACATCTACCTCCTTGGTTTTGTCCCTATTAATAGGGATGAAGGAGGAAGGGTAAGGCATCCACTTCTCTCCAAACTCAAGCATTGAAAGATTTCTAGTGAGGGCTTTGAGACAATCGTCTTAGTTTGGGAGGGCTTTCGGACGTCGTATAACGATGTTGATGAGGAGTACTTTGTCTACAGGGATTGGATCTGGAGCAGATTTGGGCAAGGATTTGAAGAGGCATCTTGGAGAGGATTTGTGTAATCCGTCTCGCCTGTCGCTGTCGGTAACTTGCAGTTTTCTGTTATAATTTATTGTATTATGTAGTGTGAAGTTGGTGAAGATCTTATAAAGATCGAGGAGGAAAAGTCTTGTAATTGTCTATTGTTTCATACATTTTAGTGGCGGCTTTTCGGATTGGACTCCGATCATCCCGTGGCGTTCACCCAATTGGGTTTCCATGTTAAATCTCTATGTCACCTTTATTGTTCATATTTTGTGATGTGTGTGCATATCTGCATATCGCTAAGCGGTCGTGCAGGTACTTGATTGAACTAATTTGCAGGTGCACTTGACGGACTTGCGTGCTCTCTAGCCCGACACAATGATGTTCGAGGATTATCACAAATGTTATTTGTAAACCCCCTGTATTTATAATTTATCTATATTGTAACTTTTATATATTTATTTAAATTAAATAATGTAAATAATGCTCATTATGAAGACTTCACATTTTTAAAGGAAAGGTGTATTTTTCATTTCACAGTTTAAAAAGATAGGACGCACATCACATAATTAATAATTAGCCTGCTCATAAACAAGAAAGCTACCCAAAATAAAACTCACAAATCTTATTAAGGCTTTGTTTGGCACGATGGCGGCGGACGTAAATGCATGTGTTAAAACGTCGTTCGTTAAGGATCACCTAACAATTATCATCCGTTTGAACATAATAGTGGATGGAGTTCCAAAGATGGGCATTAACGAATGACAATTTAACTCGTAATTCATGATCGCCGCTACCATGCTAAACTGAGCCTAATCTTTCTAACTTGCCCACATACATCATAAAAAGAGAAAAGATGTAGCGGCCTTACCTTCTAGGCACTATCACAATTTTCATTTCATTTATCTCTGTCATAGAGTTGCCAGGGGATTTAACATTCAGCATTTATGAGTACATAAAGAAAAGTGCAGAAAAGTAAAACATTTTATTTATATCACAAGATCATATACTACATCTGATCATCAAAAAGATAACCCAGCATATACATACAAAAGTGGGTATCTTACATCTGTGCTCAAAGAACAATAACGCATGTAAACAAGTATGAGTAAAACAACGGATCAAAACTATAGTATTATACTACATATCATGTAACACTATGAACTATAGGAAGCAGAATTGGAACTCATCATGCGGGCAATCTAGATCACGGCAGGCGGCTTTGTGGGCTTCTAGACCTCCAAAGATAGCTGTGAGAACCTCGATCCAGATTTTGTACATATTTTCACGTCGAGTAGGGGGGCGACTAGATGTGTCTGGAGTAGCTTCCTCCTTGACCTGTTTAGTTATATTTTTTATTAGCAAAAGACTAAATGAATTCTCATTGTTCCCTTTTTCCTATGATGTCTTACTTATACTTTATGAATTTCATGCTTTATTCTCTTGATTACGTTCTCTCTTGTTATATCATATTATTCATTTTCATCATCTTCTTATTGTTGACCTTTTTCTTCTTTTGCTCATCTTTTTCTCATCCTTTTCATATGTCTTTTTATGTGGGGTTTGACTTTCTTATCCTTATCTCGTATACTTTTCTTGTTGTTATCGGACAATATTAAAGGAATATTAATATTTTGTATCATTTATATAGCGCATTTGTGTGCCTTTTCCTATTCGCACAGATTTCTTCACACGCCTTTTCATATTCGCACATTATCTTTCATTACATTATCATTGGGAGGACATTCACCCCACCTCCACTATTGGGTTGACCCTTAACTTAGGTCATTTCATTTTTTTTATTCTTTTTTTTTTCATTTTGCATTCCTCATTCTTTCGACATAGCATTTAACTTTTAATTGTTCTTTCTTGCAACATAAAACATAACCATAAAACATAATTATGAAAGTAATTAAGCAATTAAGCAATTATAGAAGGGTGAGAACTCACCGTTGCTTTTCCTTTCCCTTTCTCACTCCTATTTCTGTCATTGCACTGTCCGCTTCCGTGTGACGACATTGCCCACAATATGCCATCCTTAACTATGTTAAGACCATCAATTTGATATTTCTAATTAACCTAATTAGGTCAAACACCTCTTAAACACTTAGGGTTTTGCTGCCCTAGGTTCTGTTGATGGCTCCGCTCAGGATAGTCCACTAAGGCTCATCAAGTGTGGAATGGCATTATATAGTATCTACAGCATAGAGCCGTTACACTCTAGTGACATGAAACCCAAAGGGTCGTTCCGAGTCAGTCCTGACATGCGTGGACATATAACCAAATATCCTAACAGGTTCAACTTAATGAACTTTCACTGGTTTTGTGAAATGGGCAGCATAATATTCATACTAAGGACCCTTAAGGTTTCTCCCTTTTTAATCTTAAACTCAAAATCTTCTTAACCTAGCTTGGGTTTCATCAAACTCATGGATTTAGGCTTTAAAGTCCTTACAAAAGCTTTTTATATATCAAGGATCAAAGAGAATTGAAAAACCCTAAACCCTAGGGTTTCTACCATTTTCAATCCATGAGAAATATTTGAAAAAGAAATAAAAGGACTAGAGAGGAAGAGATTATCTTTCAAATGGAGGAAAAATCAGAAGAAAAGGAGGAGATTTGAGCTCTCGGTGATGATCGGAGGATCCGGCTTGTCCGTCGCTTCTCACTATCGCCCGGCTGCTGTGCGGAATCGGGAGAGGAATAGAAATGAATAGCGCTGCTTCATTCTGCTATTTTATCAGGTGCCGCTTATTATACGCACAGAACGTATGATTGTAACTAGAATTAGTCGGTTCAAGCTCCTTTTTCAGCCAGTTCAAGCCTATTTAAATTCCAGCCCTTTATTAGCACACTAATTTTACACTATTTTTTGTTATAACCAAATGTAATATTAGCATACCTTTCGTGGCATCACAATTCTCCCCTCCTTATTGAATTTTCGTCCACGAAAATCTTCAATCTGAAGGTACATCAAACAATTGAGGGAAGAGATTTCTCATGTATTCTTCCTTTTCCCACGTTGCTTCATGAATACTATGCCCTTTCCACCAGACCTTGACAAATCGAACCACTCGATTGTGAAGCTGCTTATTTTGCCAATCTACAATCTTGTATGGTTCAGTTGGGCTTGATAGATGTAATTCTATTTGAATCTGTTCAGAAGGAACTGTTTTTTCTGGGTCTGCTATGTATTTCCTCAATGAAGAAACATGGAATACATCATGAAGGTTTTGAAGAGCATCAGATAATAGTAGGCGATAAGCCACCGGTCCAATCCTTTCAGAGATGACAAATGGCCCTACGTATCTTGGGCTAAGCTTCCCAAGTCGACGAATTCGTGAAGTTCCCTTGAAGGGCTTTATTTTCAAACTACCATATCACCTACATTAAACTCTACTCTTCGATTTCTGACATTGTAATATTTTTGCTGTCTGTCTTGGGCAACTTTCAATATTCCCCTACAAGTGTAAGTTTTTTGTTCATTTTATCCACTTGGTTCTTTGGGAATAACTTTTATTTGCCATCTTCTGCCCAGATTAGTGGGGTAGGACACCTTCGTCCATATAATGCTTCGAATTGTGTCATTTTAATACTTGACTGGTAGCTATTATTGTAAAAAAACTTCTACCAGTGATAAGTATTTTTCCCACGAGCCCTTTAAATCGAGTACGACCATTCTCAATAGATCTTCCAACATTTGGATGGTTCGCTCAGACTGACCATCTGTTTGTGGATGGAAGTCAGTACTATATAGCAACTTTTTTCCCAACTTTTTCTGTACGAGCTTCCACATATCTGATGTAAAGCGTCCATCCCTATTAGACACGATAGGTCGGGAAATCCCATGATATTTTACAGTAACATTGATGTACTGATCGGCTAACCTTTGTACTGGACTATCATTTTTTAAATGAATGAAATGTGCAACTTTCGTTAGGTGATCAATAATGACCCATATACTGTTGTTTCCAATTTTACTTCTTGGTAATCCCATGACAAATCCATGGTTATGTCATCCCATTTCCACTCAGGGATTGGCAGTGACTGTAAGTACCCACCAGGCTTTTGATGTTCTACCTTCACAAGTTGGCACGTGTGATATTTGGCAATATATTGGATTACGTCAGTCTTCATTCCTGGCCACCAGAAGTCCTGTTTAAGATCTTTGTGCATTTTAATTCTTTTGGGGTGAATTGAATAAGTGGTATTATGTACTTCATAAAGTATTTCTGCTCAAAGCATATTCACATCAGGAATGCACAACCTTTTATTAAGAAATAATAATCCATCATTTTCTATAAAAGCAGTTGATTGCTCACTTTTTACCTTATCCAGAATTTTCACAAATATAGGATCCTGGTACATTGCCTTTCTTACCCTATCTTTAATGGAATGTTCCTCCATTAGTTGAAAGGGTATACCTTGAGTTTTAGAGGTAGTTATACATGTAAGAAATTCAAAGTTTTGTATCTCTCGCAACAACTCCTTCTATTCGATAAGTGGAATAATTATCGGTGTCAAGTGCTTCCTACTGAGCGCATCAGCTACTACATTCACCTTACCATGATGGTATTCGATATCGATGTCATAGTCTTTGATAAGTTCTAATCATCATCTTTGGCGCATATTTATTTCTTTCTGAGAGAAAATATACTTTAAACTTTTGTGATCTGTAAAGATCTCACATTGAGCACCAGATAAGTCATGTCTCCAAAATTTTAGGGCAAATATGATAGCTGCCAACTCAAAATCATGAGTTTGGTAATTACGCTCAGAATCCTTTAATTGTCTCGTGGCATAAACTTTGACTTTACCATTCTACATCAAAATACAACCAAGGCCTTTCAGGGATGCATCGCTGTAAATTTGAAAACCCTCAATACCACATGGCATGACAAATATTGGTGCAGTGGTTAATCTATCTTTTAATTCATCAAAGGCCTCCTGACACTCATCAGTTCATAGAAATAGAAAATTCTTTCAGGTTAGTTTTGTAAGCGGTAGTGCAATCGCTGAAAACCCGTTTACAAATTTTCTGTAATAGCTTGCTAATCCGAGAAAACTTCTAATTTCTGTGACAGTAGTTGGTTTTGGACAATTCATGATTGCCTCTACTTTTGCTGGATCTACAGATAATACATGCTCCGTAATGACATGACCCAAGAAAGAAACTTCATTCAATCAGAAATCACATTTTGAAAACTTTGCATATAAGGACGGACTTTTCAATGTCTGCAACACAGTCTGTAAGTGTTCTGCGTGTTCATCCTTATTCGTCAAATTAATTAGAATGTCATTTGTAAAGACGATAACAAACCTATCCAGGAATTCCTTGAGTACCCGGTTCATTAAGTCCATAAAAATGGCTGGCGCGTTTGTTAATCTAAACGGCATAACTACGAACTCAAAGTGTCTGTATCTCGTACTAAAGGCAGTCTTGTAAATATTATCTTCCTTTATGCACATTTGATGATATCCCGACCTTAAGTCAATCTTGGAGAAGACTTTTGCATTAACCAATTGATCAAATAGATCGTCAATACGAGGTAGAGGATATTGGTTTCGAATTGTCAACTTATTAAGTTCTTGATAGTCCACACATAATTGAAACAAACCATCCTTCTTTTTAATGAAAAGTATTGGGGCTCCTCATTGTGAAGTGCTTAGGCGTATAAAATCTTTATCAAGTAATTCCTACAATTGGTTTTCAGCTCTGCCAATTCTTTAGGAGCCATACGATATGGTGCCTTTGCTACTAGTTTAGCTCCTTCCACCAATTCGATAGTGAACTCAACATCTCTTGATGGGGTAGTCCGGGTACTTCTTCAGGAAATACCTCAAGAAAATCACACACTATGGATGTACAACCCCATATTCGCTGAGTCAGACCAGGAGGCGCAATGGTCACAATTAGGCTAGCCAGAGGAGTTCTCGCCATAAAGAAGGTCTCGCCCACGTAGGCGGGAACGCTTGCGCTTGCGCCAAGCTCCAGTCTCAAAGGATATCTCGCCTATAAGCAGGCGAGAACGCTTGCGCCGGGCTCTAGACAGAAGGCTCTCGGCTCGGAGCTCTCGCATAGTGGGGCCAGGGCCTTGGGTAAAATGACCAAATTGCCCTCAGGCGAAATTACCCCTATACCCTCAGGATAAACCGCGGGATTTGGCTATTGGCAGATCAGCCAAGAGCGTTTTAGTAATCTCAGGACAGCAAAGACTATTAATAGACCCATAAAGGCTCTTTGGAAAGCAGACTTTTCATTATCCTCCAACTTCTAGTGCTTTCTGAGGAGCTCCTAGCCCAGCTTTTGGCTTTGGAGGGAAAGCTCTCAGAGATCTTCTAGGTGTGAGGTGGGACCTCCCTGCTGAGGCTTTGGATCAGTCTTAGGTCCTTGCAGCTAGTCGAGGGTTGAGGCTTGAGAGAAGTAGGTGTTGGCTGCACCCCTGTTTTTGAACTCCCGTTGAAGTCATTTTTGGCTTCAACAGTTCTGGTGTGGTGAGCGTGGAGAGCAGCCGATACAAGAAAGCCTTAAGTTTTGTCCCATGGCTGGAGGAGAAGGTGAAAGGTCTGGTTCTGGAGGCTCCCCCACCCGGGGAGAGGAAGCGACGAAGAGGATGCTAGATGAATTCAGGCGAGAAGTCTTGCAGACGATCAGCTTGGCCTTCTCGGCCAGAAGCGAGTGGGCCACACCTCAGGTTCCGATAGAGGAGGTCCCGCTCCTAGGCGAGAATGCCCCTGGATAGCACCCTGGGAAGGAGGTCCCGGCAGAGGCTGACGATAGAGACGTAGCGGCGCGGGAGCTCTTCCCAGGCCAGAGCCAGCGCCCGGGCAAGGAGGCATTGACAGATTTGGGCGAGAGGGAGGCAGCAGCGCGAGAGCTTTTCCCTGGGCATGGTCTCGCAGATCGGGCCAGCCAGTTGAGGCCGCGGGACGTGCCCTCTCGCCAGGCAGGAGGCGAGAGCCCGTTCAACGAGCTCATCATCTCAGCTCTGATACCGGAGGGGTTCATGGAGCCTAACATGTCCTACTACTCGGAAAAGGATGACCCTGTACAGCACGTACAGTGGTTTGAAGACGTGGTTTCGATAAGGCAGGTGACGAATGCCTTCAAGTATCAGTTGTTTGCCATCACCTTGAAGGATAAGGCGTGGGATTGGTTCCATCAGTTGCCTGCGAGGTCAATCTACTGCTTTGAGGATCTGCGAAGGAGTTTTTTGTTGAGGTTCTCGACATCGAAGAAGCGGAAGAAGGAGGCGGAATGCCTGTTTGCGGTGAGGCAGAAGCCGGATGAGACATTGGGCCACTATGTCGACCGGTTTCAGGAAGAGGTCATCCTGGTCCAGGAGGTCCCAGGGTACGCATTGATGCTCGCCTTTACCCTGGGGCTGAGGCCGGGATTTTTCAGTATGGAGTTAAGGAGAGTGCCCCCTCTCCTTTGAGGAGCTCATGGAGAGGGCGGCAAAGGAGATCGATTTCAAGAGAGCAAACCCAGCATTCGCGAGGAAGTTAGCCAGGCTGGCGGAGGATGATGTGAAGGATCCTACAACAGGAAGGCAGAAGGAGCCAAGGGAGAAGAGGGAACATAGAGAAGAAAGGAGGAGGGAAGAGCCCCGAAGGCAGGGGTAGTAGCAGGGATGGGGGTCCCGGGAGCCTAACAACCGGTTGGGTTGGAGGCCACAGTAGGGTCGCCCCTAGGGCCAAGGAGGAGGCTATCAGGGAAGAGATAACCTACGGGAACCTAGGAGGTTCGACCAACCGGCGTGGAGGCAGGAGCCAAGGGGTCATGTCCCGCCACCGCAAGAGGCCATGGAAGTGGGCAGAGAAAGAGGAGCGGGGAGAGGAGCTCGAGGAGGAGGAAGAAGAGGAAGAGGATAAGGAAGAAGGGTGGGGTGGCGTTGCTCTTTTGTGACTTCCACCAGGAGGAGGGCCACGCAACAGCCACCTGCCCCGAATTCTTGGAAATGAGGGAAGCCAGAGGAGCAGGGAGGCAGGATCCACCGGTGAGGATCGTAGAGGTACAGCCGGGGAGATGGAAGATAGGTGTGAAGATCGGGTATGTGGGGACCCGAGGAGAATCAGGTGATTCACGGAGGAGTGGGGATTGAGGCAACCCGCAAGGGGAGCCTGCAAACCATGTACCGAAGGGGGGTCGCCTCTACCTCCCAGGCTCCCCCACCAGAAGAAAAAATCACTTTCTCGTCTGCGGACATGCCATACTATGAGGATCCGTTCTATGACGCCCTGGTGATCCAGACGGCGGTGGAGAACTTCACAGTTTCAAGAATACTGGTAGATAACGGGAGCTCGATAAATGTCATCTTCAAGAAGGCCTTTGATGAGATGAGGGTGGAAAGGAAGAGGATCTTGGCCTCCGACGGGCCATTGTTCGGATTCTCCGGAGAGAGGAAGGAAGTGGAGGGAGGAGTAGGGCTGCACGTGAAGTTGGGGGCATGTCACGGAACTGCAGGTTCATGATCGTGGACGCCCCAAGCAGCTATAACGCCATCTTTGGGCGCCCCCTCATCAGCGCCTTTCGCTACGTCCCCTCCTCATTTCATCGGTGCCTCAAGTTCTACAATGGAGGGGTGCAGGTCAGGGTAAGAGGGGACCTGAAGGTGGTGAGATAGTGCTATGTTATGGCAGTCAACACCATATCATGGATGGCAGAGAAAGAGGAGTTGGAGGTGGAGATGGCAGCGCGTGAAGATGAAGTCAGAGGAGAGGAGACTAAGAAGCAACAGGGAGGAGATGTGCAAGAGGTCTACGTGGACAAGGAGCAGGGGAGCCCGGAAGGAGCGATGGAGGTAGAAGAACAGAAGCGGGAGGAACTGAGGGAGAGGCCCGAGGGGCGTAGAAGTTGAGCAGCAGCAGGAGGGGCTGGAGGAGGCAATGGAGATCGAGGAGGAGGTAGAAAGAGGAGAGCTGGAGTTGGATGAAGAGGCAAGGGTCGGTTGGGAGCAGTCGCGGCTGGAGCCAGCTGAAGAAGTGGTGGAGATGCAGGTCTTCACGAGTACAGGGCAGGTGCAAAGGGTGCGTGTCAGCGGGGGCTTGAGTCCCGAGGCCCCGGAGCGAGTGTGGCCTTGCATTCAAAACAACGTCGACATCTTCGCCTGGAGCACAGCGGACATGTCGGGCATCGACGCGGACATGGCCTGCCATCGCCTGAACCTGGACCCCCGCACTCGCCCATACGCCAAAAGATGAGAGCCATCGCCACCAAGCTGGAGGAGCCCATCCGGAAGGTCGAAGAGGTCCTCCTGGAGGCCGCTTCATCTCAGAGATCCAGTATCCGGGCTGGATCTCGAATGTGGCAATGGTTAAAAAAGGGGGTGGTAAATGGAGAATGTGTATTGACTTTTCTTTGTTAAATAAATCATGCTCTAAGAATTGTTACCCCCTGCCTCGGATCGACGCGCTGGTTGATTCAGCCGTCGATTTTTCTATCATGAGCTTTTTGGATGCCTTTTCAGATTATCACCAGATTCGGATGCACCCTCCCGATGTCAAGGATGTTTCCTTCATCACGAGGGAGGGGTGCTTCAGTTACAAAATGATGCCTTTTGGGTTGAAGAACGCAGGGGCTACTTACCAACGCATGATTGATCGGGTATTCCGAGATCAGAGGGGGAGAAACTTGGAGGTCTACGTCGACGACCTAATGATCAAAAGCAAGTGCGTAGATTCGCACCTGAAAGATCTGGAAGAAACGTTCGCCACCTTAAGGAGGTTCAAGATGAGGCTGAACCCCTTGAAGTGTGTCTTCGGGGCCAGCCGTGGGAAGTTCCTCGGGCATCTCTTGACTCCAGCAGGGGTGGAGCCAAACCCGGACAAGGTGAAGGCCATCCTGGATTTGGAGTCACCTCGCGGCGCCAAGGAGGTCCAATGCTTGACAGGCAAACTAGCTGGGCTGAGAAGGTTCCTCTCCAGGGCAGGAGACAAGTGTTCTTCATTCTTTAAGTGCTGGGCGGGAATCAAAGGTTTGAGTGGACCGCCGAGTGCAAAGAAGCTTTCCAAGGGCTGAAGAGACAACTCTCTCAGGCTCCTCTGCTTCAGAGTCCAAAAGAAGGGGAGGACCTGACTTTGTACCTTGGAGTAGGAGCGGAGGCGGTAAGCTCCGTCCTAGTGAGGGAAGAAGGAAAGAAGCAACTGCCCATCTACTACGTCAGCCGGATATTGAAGAAAGCAGAGCTCCGCTACCCCATCCTCGAAAAGCTGGCTTACGCTTTGATCATATCTACAAGAAAACTTCGGCCATACTTTCAAGCACATTCGATTAGGGTGGTGACCGACCATCCTCTTCGCAAGATCTTCGAAGGAGTAGAGCACTCAGGGAGACTTGCTAACTGGTCTATTGAGCTAAGCGAGTTCGACATCTCATTTGTTCCAAGACTCTCCATCAAGGCGCAGGCAGTGGTGGACTTCCTAGCAGATTATGTTGTCGAGGTCGAGGAGGGAGAGCAGCAGCCACGGGAATCATGGAAGATGATGATCGATGGCGCCTCGGTAAACATTCCCTCGGGAGAGGAGTGGTACTGATCAGCCCCCAGGGAGTCGCGATAGAGCAGGTGGTGGCCTACCATTTTCCAGTGACCAACAACCAAGCGGAGTACGAGGCTGTGATCGCTGGCCTTCGCTTGGCAAAGGAGCTTGAGATTCAGGATGTGGAGGCCTTCACCGATTCAAAGGTAGTAGCATCGCAGATCCGGGGAGAGTTTGAAGCTCGGGAGCCTACCCTCATAAAATACCTCTCTAAGATAAGGGCGATCATCGGTGGGTTCCGGTCGTTCTCCATCCAACATGTTCCAAGGGAAGAAGGTATAGCTGCCGATCGATTAGCCAAGTTTGGACCTCGGGGAGGAGGGCCTTGACGGAGCTATTTCGACCGGCTATCGAGGAAGGAGATTTGATGGTGGTGGATCGGCGACCCTCATGGAAGGATCCATTGGTGACCTTCCTAACCACCGGTGAACTTCCTGAGGGGACCAAGGATGGGAGAAGCTTCAAGCGCAAGGCAGTTCACTACCTAATGATAGAAGGGGGCCTGCATCGTAAGATGTTGTCAGGGATCCTAGCTAGATGTGTGATCGAAGAAGAGATCCCGAGGATCTTGGGGGAGGTGCACTCGGGCGAGTGCGGCTGTCAATCTGGATGGAGGACGTTGGAGGAAAGGGTGGTCAGGCAGGGTACTTCTTGCCCACCCTAAGGAAGGATGTCGCAGAGTTTGCAAGGAGGTGTCAAAAATGTCAGCTATGTGCCCCCCCCTTCAGCTCTTAGCAGCCCAAAGGCTCTGAAGCTCACAGCACTGTGGTCGTTCGCCATCTGGGATGGATTTGGTTGGACCTTTTCCTCCGGCTAGTGGATAGAGGAGGTTCCTCTTGGTCATGGTCGATATATTTCTCAAAATGGCTGGAGGTTACAGCCCTAGCCAAGGTCACCTCGCAAGTCATAAGGAACTTCATCGGGGAGAGATCATATGCAGACACGGACTGCCTCATGCATAGTGACAGATAACGGCCCCCAGTTTGCCAGTGAAGAGTTCATTCAGCTTCTGCGCCCAATTGGGTAGACCTCAGATTCGCCTCTGTCCACCACCCCGAGCAATGGCCAGGTAGACGGCGAACAAAATCATTGTGAACCTGCTAAAGAAAAATGTGGAGAACTTAAGGGAAACTAGGTGGAGCAGCTCCCCTCAGTCCTGTGGGCCTGCGAACGCCCCGACACGGCCACGGTGAGACTCCCTTCAATATTTCTCATGGGTGTGAGGCAGTCCTAGCGTGGAGTTCGAGGTTCGGTCCCCACGGGTCACGGCCGCGGGCGAAGGAGATGAAACTTGGAGGTTGGAGAATAAGGAGGGGCAACGCCTCTCGCTAGATATGGTAGAAGAAACTGCGAGACGTGGCAGCTATCCCGCAAGAAGAGATCAAGCGGCGGATGGCCAAGTATTTTGATAAGCATGTCAGGGTCAAGCAGTTTACTGAAGGGGATCTGGTGCTGAGAACGGTTGACGCGGCAGGAAGGTCGGCTCCCGTGGGCAAGCTCAACCCGAACTGTGAAGGACCATACATAGTGAAGGAAGTCCTCGGAATAGGAGGATACTACCTCCAAGACGTGGAGGGGAGGGCCCTAAGTCATACTTGTAGCGGTGATGACCTAAAAACGCTTCTACCCATGAGGGGGAAGGATGTAATCATGTATCTCAAAAATAAACTTATAATACATCTGTTGATTTTCTCTTAACTATTGTCCAATTTTTTTTAATATGATGTAATTATGTGCTTTGTAATACCCCGAGATCGGCTCGGCCCCAGGTAGACCCGCTGCGCCGGCTCTCATCTAGCTGGCAGGTCCGAAGGCTCGCCTGTGGGGGATAGGTTTGGTTTGAGAACGTCATCGGCACCCCGAGCTCGGCTCGGCCCCAGGTAGACCTGCTGCGTAGGCTCTCATCTAGCAGGCAGGTCTGAAGGCTCGCCTGTGGGGGATAGGTTTGGTTTGAGAACGTCATCGGCACCCCGAGCTCAGCTCGCCCCAGGTAGACCCGCTGCGCAGGCTCTCATCTAGCTGGCAGGTCCGAAGCCTCGCCTGTGGGGGATAGTTTGGTTTGAGAACGTCATCGGCACCACCCGAGCTCGGCTCGGCCCCAAGTAGACCCGCTGCGCAGATATCTCATCTAGCTGGCAGGTCTGAAGGCTCGTCTGTGGGGGATAGGTTTGGTTTAAGAACTTCATCGGCACAACGAGCACGACTCAACCCAGGTAGACCCGCTGCGCGGGCTCTCATCTAGCTGGCGGAATCTATAAGGCTCGTCTGTAGGTGATAGGTTTTTGGTTTGAGAACGTCAGCGGCACCCCGAGCTCGCTCGTCCCCAGGTAGACCTGCTGCACACGCTCTCATCTAGCTGGCAGGTCGAAGGCTCGCTTGTGGGTAGGTTTGTTTTGAAACGTCATCGGCACCTCGAGCAGGGCTCGGCCCAGGGTATACCGCTGCGCAGGCTCTCATCTAGCTGGCAGGGTCCGTAGGATCGCCTGTGGGGGATAGGTTTGGTTTGAGACGTCATCGTCACCCCGAGCTCGGCTCGGCCCCAGGTAAACCCCGCTTCGCTGCTCTCATCTAGCTGGCAGGTCTGAAGGCTCGCCGGGGGGATAGGTTTGGTTTGAGAACGTCATCGCACCCTGAGCTCGGCTCGACCCAGGTAGACCCGCTGCGCAGGC